>CAUYRH010146212.1:0-15605 GCA_963574655.1 Perodicticus potto | reverse complement strand
GAAATTTAGAAAGTACATGTAAATAGTTTCTGTATATGTAATTTTTTTTGAGACAGAGCCTCAAGCTGTCACCCTGGATAGAGTGCAGTGGCATCACAGCTCACAGCAACCTCCAATTCCTGGGCTCAAGCAAGTCTCCTGCCTCCCAAGTAGCTGGGACTACAGGTGCCCGCCGCAATGCCCGGCCATTTTTTTTTTTGGTTGCAGCCATCATTGTTGTTTGGTGGGACCGGGCTGAATTTGAACCCGCCAGCTCAGGTGTACGTGGCTGGCGCCTTAGCCCGTTGAGCCACAGGCGCTGAGCCTATGTAATTATTTTTTAAAAGGCTCTGTCACCTAGGCTGGAATACAGTGGCACAATCATAGTTCACTGTAGCCTTGAATTGGCCTCAAATGATCCTCCTGCCCCAGCCTTCCAAATAGTTGGGACTACAGGTGTGCACCACAATAAGCTCTTTTTATTTTTTGTAGAGACGGGGTCTTACTATGTTGCTCAGGCTCATCTGGAACTCCTGGGCTCAAGTGATCCTCCCACCTTGGCTTCCCAAAGTGCTGGGATTACAGGCATGAGCCATTATGTCTGGCCTCTTGCTACTTTGAAGTTTAAGAAGTCTGTCTTTTGATTTTACTTCTATTTAGTAGCAACCATGTTTTTTCCCTTTCCCTTTTTTTTTTTTTTTTTTTTTTTTGAGGTAGTCTTACCGGGTCACCCTTGGTAGAGTGCTGTAGGAGCTTAGCTCACAGCAACCTCAAACTCCTGGGTTCAAGTGATTCTCTTGCCTCAGCCTCCCACATAGCTGGGACTACAGGTGCCTGCCACAGTGCCTGAGGGCTTGCTCTTGCTCAGGTTGGTCTTGAACTTCTGAGCTCAGGTAATCCACCGGCTTCGGCCTCCCAAGTGCTGGGATTATACGCCTGAGCCACTGCACTCATCCTTCATTTCTTTTTTTTCTTATGTAATTCCTTTTGCTCATGCTCCCCATGCATTGTATGTGTATTTATTTATTTTTGGGATTCATTGAAGGTACAGAGAATTAGTTTACACTGATTACATTTGTTAAAGTCCCTCTTATAATTTTGTTCCATCCCCAAGAGCTGTGCCATACACCATGATCCCCCGTCCCCCACTCTCCTCCCCACTTACTTGTTCCCCTACCTACCCCTTGTATTAGCTCATATACTGCCTTCATATTAGAATAGAGTACAAAAGCAGAAGCCTTTTGTGGGGTCCTAGTACATTGGAGTCTTGCTTCTCCATTCTTGTGATGCTTTACTAAGAAAATGTGTTTCATCTTCATCCAGGTTAATACAAAAGATGTAAAGTCTCCATCTTTTTTAGTGGTTGAATAGTATTCCGTGGTATACATATACCATAGTTTGTTAATCTATTCTTGGGTTGGTGGGATTTAGGTTGTTTCCACATCTTAGCAATTGTAAATTGAGCAGCAATAAATAGTCTAGAATACAGGCTGGAATACAGCGGCACAATCATAGTTCACTGTAGCCTTGAATTGGGCTCAAATGATTCTCAACCTGTTCTCAACCTGTGGGTCACGGCCCACAGAAACTGTATTAAGGGGCTGCGGCATTAGGAAGGTTGAGAACCACTGGTCTAGTGCAAATGTCCTTATGATAAAAGGATTTTTTTTTTTCTTTTGGGTAAATGCCTAGTAATGGGATTGCAGGATCAAATGGGAGGTCTAATTTGAGTTCTTTGAGGATTCTCCATACTTCCTTCCAAAAAGGTTGTATTACGTTGCAGTTCCACCAGCAGTGTAAAAGTGTCCCTTCTCTCCACATCCATGCCAGCATTTCAGCTTTAAGACTTTGTGATGTGGGCCATCCTCACTGGCATTAGGTGATATCTCAGGGTAGTTTTCATTTGCATTTCTCTGATGATTAGGGAGGATGAGCATTTTTTCATATGTTTGTTAGCCATTCGTCTGTCTTTTTTAGAGAAGGTTCATTCAGGTTTCTTGCCCAGTGATATATAGGATTGTTGGGTCTTTTTTTTTTTTTGAGACAGAGCCTCAAGCTGTCACCCTGGGTAGAGAGCTGTGGCATCACAGCAACCTCCAACTCCTGGGCTCAGGCGAGTCTCCTGCCTCCACCTCCCAAGTAGCTGGAACCACAGGCACCTGCCACAACGCCCAGCTATTTTTTGGTTGCAGCTGTCGTTGTTTGGTGGGCGGGCTGGATTCGAACCTGCCAGCTCAGATGTACGTGGCTGGCGCCTTAGCCCATTGAGCCACAGGTGCTGAGCCTGTTGGGTCTTTTTTGATTGATTAATTTGAGTTCTCTATAGATCTAGTTACCAAGTTTTTGTTGTTTTTTTTTAGTTATCAAGTTTTGTTCAATGCATAATATGCAAATGTCTTTTCCCATTCTGAAGGTTGACTATTTGCTTTGGTTGTTGTTACCTTAGCTGCACAGAAACTTTTCAGTTTAATTAAGTCTCATTTGTTTGTTTGTGTTGTTGTTACAACGGCCATGGAAGTCTTCTTCATAAAAATCTTTCCCCAGACCAATATCTTCAAGTGTTTTCCCCACACTTTCTTCGAGGATTTTTATTGTTTCATGCCTTAGATTTAAATCTTTTATCCATCTTGAATCAATTTTTGTAAGTGGTGAGAGTTGCGGGTCCAGTTCCAGTCTTTTATGTAGACTTTCCTTTTACAAACATTTTCCCAATACCATTTATTGAACAGGAATTCTTTTCCCCAGTGTATGTTCTTGTTTGGTTTATCAAAGATCAGGTGGCTGTAAGATGTTAGTTTCATCTCATGGTTTTCTATTTGGTTCTAAATGTCTATGTCTGTATTTTTGTGCCCAAACTATGCTGTTTTGATCACTATGACCTCATAGTATAGCTGAAAGTCTGGTAGGGTGAAACCCCTGGCTTTTTTTTTTTTTTTTTTTGAGACAGAGCCTCAAGCTGTCACCCTGGGTAGAGTGCTATGGCATCACAGCTCACAGCAACTTTCAACTCCTAGGCTCAAACAAGTCTCCTGCCTCTGCCTCCCAAGTAGCTGGGACCACAGGCACCCGCCACAACTCCCGGCTATTTTTTGGTTGCAGCCATCATTGTTGTTTGGCAGGCCTGGGCTGGATTCAAACCCAGCAGCTCAGGTATATGTAGCTGGTGCCTTAGCCTCTTGAGCAACAGGTGCCAAGCTCCTGGCTTTGTTTTTATTGCTAAGAATTGCCTTGACTATATAGGGTTTCTTCTGGTTCCATACAAAGCAAAAAATTATTTTTTCCACATCTTCAAAGTATGATGATGGTATTTTAATGGGGATTGCATTGACTCTGTAGATTGCTTTGGGTAGTATAGACATTTTCACAATGTTGATTCTTCCCAGCCATGAGCATGGTATGTTCTTCCATTTGTTAATATCTTCTGTTCTTTTTTTTTCTTAGAGTTTCGTAATTTTCTTTGATCACTTCCAGGAATCTTGTGGTTGAGTCTTTGGAGTTCTATTGAGGGGATCACATGGTCTTTGTTTTTGCTTCTGTTGATACGGTGAATTATGTTTATGGACTTGGGTATGTTAAACCAGCCTTGCATCCTTGGGATGAAACCTTGATCATGATGAATGATTTTTTTAATGTGTGGCTGTAATCTTTTGGCTGGGATTTATTTTTTCACAATTCAATTTTTTAAAAACTTTATATAAAATCTGTATTATAAATACAAGGCTAAACTATTTGAGTACCAATAATATGGTTCATACAAAGAAACAACAATAGTAAAATACAAATACACAGGATGCTTATTTTTGGTCCTTTTGGAAAAAAGAACTAAGTTTCCTTTTTTACATGGGTCCAGGCACAAAACTAGATTATAAGACGGTAACTGCAACATTCTTAGTGTTTTTCCTTGCAATTCTTTAAATGTCACCAGTCGTAATAGCAATGAACTCCTCTTGATTAATTTCTCCATCACCATCTTTATCAAGTTCTTCTATCATAGCCTGGAGTTCTTCATCACTCATGTTTTCACCCGATTCTCTAGCAACATGTCACAAATTCCTCAAGCTTATTTTACCTGAATCATCATCTTCAAATAGCTTAAATGCCTTCAGTATTTCTTCATTTGGGTCTCTTTCCAATATCCAGTCTGTCACTCTAATTCGTGATAATCTATTACTTCATCTTTGTCTGTATCAAATAGTTCAAAAGCATCTTTAATTTCTTGTTTCTGTTCCTCAGTGAGTTCTCTTCTTTTTTTCCTCTTAGTTTTGTCTACTACAAGCTCGCTTCTCAGAGCTAAACTCATTTTCTCTTCGGACAAAGACGTTCATCTCAAGAACAATGTTTAACCCCTACCCAAAGCAGCAAGACTTCACAAACCATTCAACAGACACAAAACTTGGGCTAGGATTTTATTGAGAATTTTTGCATCTATATTCATTAGTGAAATTGGTGTGAAGTTATCCATTTTAGTTGGGTCTTTTCCTGGTTTTGGTATCGGGGTGATGTTTGCTATGTAGAATATGATGGGGAAGATACCTTCCTTCTCAATTTTTTGGAGTAATGTCTGCAGTATAGAAATAAGTTCTTCTTTGAAGGTTTGATAGAATTCTGGTGTAAAGCCATCTGGACCAGGCCATTTTTTTGGTTGGGAGATTTTTTTATTGTTTCTTTAATCTCAGTTCTTGAAATCAGTCTGTTCAAGAGATGTATTTCTTCTTCTTGGTTAAGTCTAGGGAGGATGTGATTCCAGGTATTGATCCATTTCTTCCACATTGTCAAATTTCTGGGCTTAGAGTTTCTTATAGTACTCAGAGATGATGTTTTGTATCTCTGTGGCATCTGTTATTTCTCCTTTAATGTCACTGATGGAGGTTACTAGAGATTTTACTTTTCTGTTCCTAGTTAATCTGGCCAGAAGTTTATCAATTTTATTTATTTTCTTGAAAAACCAACTTTTTGTTTCATTAATTTTCTGAATGATTCTTTGGTTTTCAATTTTATTCATCTTTGATTTAATTTTGGTTATTTCTTTTCTTCTGGTGGGTTTGGGATTAGATCATTCTTCTTTTTCCAATTAGATGGTTCATGAGTTTGTTGATGTACTTTCTTTCTGTTTTCCAAATGTAGGCATCTAATGGGATAAATCACAGGTTTGATAACTTGTGTCTTCATTGATGTTATATCTGAGAAATTTAATGATTTCTTCTTTTATCTCTTCTTAAGCCCAACTATCATTCAGCATAAGGCTGTTTAATTTCCAGGTCTTTGTGTGGGAAGATTTTTGTTGGAGTTGAGTTTACCTTTATTGCCTTGTGGTCTAAGAAGATAGAAGGTATAGAGTTCTCCCACGATGGCTGATGGCTGTGCACGGCCCACAATCAAAAACTGGTAGCTCCGTCTGGCTCGATGGCTCAGTCTGGAGCCCTAGACCACACTCAAAGACCTCCGCACTCTTGCACCAGTTCTCCCAAGGCAGTTCAACCGAGTGCCAAGTCCAAACGAAACCCAAACAGCTCACAGGGGGTCCAGAAGTCTCACGCTGTCTCTCTGCGTCCCCAAAGGGATGTTTCTGGGCAGATCCCGCCAGCCAGAGATGCCTGAGGTCTTCTCTCCCCAGTCTCACCGTGCCCAGTTGCAAGGAAACTGTTACTTGGCCGCCATCTTAAAGCCTCTCTCCTAAAATTCTGCAATATTTAGCTGTCCAATGTCCCCATCTCCTCAATGTGAGTTCTCATCTTGGGATTTTAAACCCATGAATTCTGGTAAAAATGTTTTGCTGTAACAAAACAAACAAAAAATCAAAACATTTTGCCATGTGCTTCATCTTGTTGAAAATAAACTGGCAAGTATGACAAAAAGAAAAAAGAAGATAGAAGGTATAATTTCTGTTCTTTTAATTTTGCTGAGATTTGATTTGTATCCTAGGATATGGTCTATTTTGTAATATATACCATGGGCTGATGAGAAAAATGTATATTCTTTAGCTTTGGGATGGTGTGTTCTGTATATATCTATTAACCCCATTTGTTCTAGGGTCACATTTAAATCCTTTGTATGGTTGTTTAGAGGATCTGTTCAGTTCTGTCAGAGAGGTGTAAAAGTCCCTGGCTATATTATGGTGTTATGGGCTATCATATTGCTCATACTCATCAAGATCTACTTCATAAATCGGGAGCTTTTAAGTTGGGTGTATACATATTTAAAATTGAAATGTCTTCTTATTGTATTATTCCCTTGACCAGTATAAAGTGTCCATCTTTGTCTTTCTTAACTTTAGAACTTTAGTTGCTTTAAATCTGCTTGTATCTGAAAATAAGATTGCAACCCCTCCTTTCTTCTGATTTCCATTTGCTTGAAACACTGTTTTCCATCTCTTAACCCTGAGTCTTGATTTGTCCTTCAAGGCTAGGGATGTCTCCTAGAGACAGCATATGGATGGCTTGTGCCTCTTCAGTGGTGAATTCAGTCCATTGACTTATTGAAGAATTGATAAGCGTGGTGGAGTTCTGTTCATGTTATTTTGTGAAAATTCTTTGTGTAGTTTTATCCTTTGCACCACCGTAGAAGTAAGTTTTATTGGGTTTTTTTTTTTTTTTTTTAGACAGAGCCTAAAGCTGTTGCCCTGGGTAGAGTGCCTTGGCATCACAGCTCACAGCAACCTCCAACACCTGGGCTCAAGCAATTCTTCTGCTTCTGCCTCCCAAGTAGCTGGAACTACAGGCGCCCATCACAACGCCTGGCTATTTTTTGGTTGCAGCCATCATTGTTGTTTGGCAGGCCCAGGCTAGATTTTAACCCGCCAGCTCAGTTGTGTGTGGCTGACACCTTAGCCGTTTGAGGCACAGGCACCGAGCTCAGCAGCTAAGTTTTGACCCTTAGGTTCTGGGTGTTTACTTTGCTGGTGGTCCATTGTGGTGGTCGGTGTTGAGAATAGGCCTAAGTATTTCCTGTAGCACCACTGGTCTTGTTGTGGTGAATTTCCTCAGTGCTTGTATATCCGCAAAAGATTTGATTTCTCCATCAATTTTGAAGCTTAGTTTAGCAGGATACAGAATTCTGGGCTGAAAATTGTTTTGTTTAAGAATGCTGCAGGTGGATGACCATGTTCTTCTGGTTTGGAAAGTTTAAGTTGAAAAGTTTGCTGTCATCCTAATGGCTCTGCCTCTGTGGGTCAGTTGGTGCTCACTCCTGGCTGCCTGCACAATTTTTTCTTTCATTTTGTGTTTGGATAGGTTCATTACATTGTGTCTTGGAGAGGCTATGTTTGAGGTGAGATGACTTGGGGTTTGATATCTAGCTGAAAGGAGTGTGTTGGGTCTTTAGTAAAACTTGGGAAGTTTTCATTTATTGTATTCTCCAGTAGGACTTCCATTCCTCTGGGACAATCTTCTTCCCCCCTAATCCCAGTTATTCATATGTTTGACTGCTTCATAGAGTCTCATAGTTCTCTAAGTACCTGTTCTGCTTTCTCTCTTTTCTGCCTCTTTTTTTTTAGACAGTCTCACTATGTTGCTTTTGGTAGAGTGTTGTGACATCACAGCTCACAGCAGCCTCAAACTCTTGGGCTTAAGCGAGTCTTTTGCCTCAGCCTCCCAAGTAGCTGGGACTACAGGTGCCTGCCACAATGTCCGGCTATTTTTTTGTTGTAGTTGTCATTGTTGTTTAGCTGGCCTGGGCCCAGTTTGAACTTGCCCGCCTCTGTGTATGTGGCTGGCGCTGTAACCGCTGTGCTTCGTCTGCCAAACCTTTTCTGCCTCCTTTTTTTTTTGGAGACAGAGTCTCACTTTGTCACCCTTGGCAGAGTGTTATGGTGCCATAGCTCACAGCAACCTCAAACTCTTGGGCTCACGGATTTTTCTCGCCTCAGCCTCCCAAGTAGCTGGGGCTACAGGTGCCTGCCACAATGCCTGGCTATTTTTAGAGACAGAGTCTCACTCTTGCTCAAGCTGGTGTCAAACCCATGAAGCTCAGGCAGTCCACCCACCTTAGCCTCCAAGACTGCTAGTATTACAGGCATGAACCACTGCGCCTAGCATTTCTGCCTCTTTAACTACCTGGGTTAACTGGAAAACTTTATCCTGTAGCTCTGAAGTTCTTTCTTCTCCATGGTCTAACCTATTTTTGATACTTCCCATTGCATCTTTACATTCCCTGATTTTTCTCCTTTGTTTCCTTAAGCTCCACCATATTCTTTCTGTATTCTACATTATCTCTTGTCTGACTTTTAGTTCTGTCTTTCCATTTCTCATCCATTCCTTTTATTGTCTTTATCATTCATATTTTAAATCCCCATTCTGGCAAATCTATTAATTGTTGATGGGTGGAGTCTTCTGCAGTAGCTACATCATGGTCTCTTGGGGGCATTCCTCCGTTTTGGTTTGTCATGTTGCCTGAATTTTTCTGTTGGTTCCTCCTCATGTGTTCTTTTTCTTGTTCACCTCCTTGACCTCGTTTTTATTTCTCACTGCCTCCTTTGTTTCAAATGGAAGTCCCTGCTCTTGATGACAGCATGTTGCAACATGTCACAGGGACACCAGGTGGCGCTGTGTTTTTTGTTTGTTTGTTTTTTGTTTTTAAGGAGACAGTACAGCTAGCAACCTCTGGTCCTTAATCCAAACGTAGTTGCCCTCAGTGATTGTCTGTTTCCTCAGCATTCAGACCCTGCCATGTTGCCATCTTAAAGCTCACAAGAATCAGGCTTGGCACCTGCGGCTCAGCGGGTAGGGCACCAGCCACATAAACCGGAGCTGGCAGGTTCAAATCAAGCCCAGGCCTGCCAAACAACAATGACAACTACAACCAAAAAATAGCATGGCTTTGTGGTGGGTGCCTGTAGTCCCAGCTACTTGGGAGGCTGAGGCAAGAGAATCACTTAAGCCCAAGAGTTTGAGGTTGCTGTGAACTGTGACGCCATAGCACTCTACCCACAGTGACAGCTTGAGACTCTGTCTCCAAAAAAAAAAAAAAACTCACAAGAATCCTTCAGGGGCAGGTCTCAAAGTGCTCCCTGATTCCAGTTCCTATGGGGTGGGGGAGTCCCTCAGCCTGTCCTGAGAGTGGAGTTCTATTCTCGGCAGGCAGAATTAAGACGACCTAAGCCCCTGCTAAGACCTTCTCACAACCTTCCCACAGTGGCAGCCCCCTGGCCACCAATACCTTCTCAGTATGGCTGCCTTGCAGCCACCAAACCTATTGCAAATCCACTCCAACCAGCATTCTAATATGGGTGTTGTATACTATTCAAGTCCGCCCACTCTTCCAAGCTTTCCACTCAACCCGCAGCTTCCCCCAACAACTGAAAACTCTGGAAAGTCTTCTTCTTGCCCCAGACCTCTGTGGACAGCCAGTTGATCCCAGCTGATCACAGTCACTTGCCTATTCCTCATATTTCCCCCGCTCCAGATCATATGCTGTATCCAGCTCACCATCTCCTTGCTGTCCTCCCTGAGCTATGACTCTGGGTAAGGTCCTCATGCCAGGTATGGCTGGGTTCTCTCTTTTTCTGCAGTCGTTATAAGAGAGCTCAGCTGAACAACCCTTCTGCTCTGTCCCTATATATTTTTATTAAACACTGTGTGATAGACTCTGAGCTGTGTGCTATGCACACAGGACCTCCTTTAGGCCTCGTCACAACTCTGAGTAGGGGGCTGCAGCTTCTGTTTTATAAATGAAAAAACTGAGACTCTGGAAAGTCGGGCACAGCAGAGGGTAATGCTGAGACACAGTGCCTGTGCACCAGTCATTGCTGGGCTCTGTGATACTGAATAGGGAGGAGCATGCAGCGCTGGGTGTGAGGAGAGCTGACAGATGGGAAAACCAGATTTCCTTTCTTGTCCTTTCTGTGTCTTAACTTTAGCTTGTTTTGAAGTGTGTTTAGAATTCTAAGGCATCAGATACACCCATGTTCCAGTGTAAAAATAAATGGTTCAGAGCCTCCAGTGATGATCTCTGAGGGACTGTTGCTCTTGTCCTGCCTCCATCAGGATGCTGGAAAATGGGCCACCTTCAGGATTTCCCATTCCCACCTGTGCTAGAACTTGACAGCAAAGGACAGCAGTCCCAAAGAAGGGGGCATGTCAGCAGTCCTCCCAGCCTTGGGAGGGCTCAGCCTTGGTCAAAGACTGTTCCATGACTGGGTGAACCTCTGTAGAGGGCAGTTTCCCTTCCTGCTCCTCACTTGCAGTGGGAAGAGTAGTGTCCTGTAGTCAGATGCTGACTCCATCTGACTCCTGGGCTGGTCCCACATTAATGTGGTACTTGAATTAGCCCCACATATGTACAGGGCTTGGCAGAGAGAGTAGAACCTAACGGATCTCTGTGTGTTTGCATGCTGGGTACCCTTGTCCAGATAGTATATGCTCCTTTAATGTTACAACACATTTTTGTGGTCATCTTTAGCACCTCCTTGAACCAGCTGGTCATCCTGAAACGAGTGTTGGAATTGCAGGAGAATGAGGCCTCACCCGAGAATGACCAGCCGCACTCCTATCAGGGTCTGTTTTAAATATTGAAACCATTCACCTTGACATGCTAGCTGAGGGTATCCTGCTGAGTCTTTGCTGTCTGCACAGGTGGTAGCAGTGTCTGTCCTGTGACCTCAAGAAAGCCTTTCAGGCTCGGTCCCTTTGGCTCAACGGGCTAAGGCGCTAGCCACATACAGCTGAGCTGGCGAGTTCGAATCCAGCCTGGGCCTGCCAAACAACAATGTCGGCTGCAACCAAAAAATAGCCGGGCGTTGTGGCAGGTGCCTGTAGTCCCAGCTACCTGGGAGGCGGAGGCAGGAGACTCACTTGAGCCCAGGCATTAGAGGTTGCTGTGAGCTGTGATGCCATAGCACTGTATCCAGGGTGACAGCTTGAGTCTCTGTCTCAAAAATAAAAATAATAAAAAAAAGAAAGCCTTTCAGTGGGAGTCCTTGGTGAGTGCCAAGGAGGCCCTTTGATTATAGATCACTTAGGACTACATGCCTTCAGGCCTAAGTAACACTGTATGTCTTCGTTTTTTTTGAGACAGAATCTCACTTTATCACCCTTGGTAGAGTTGCCTTCAGGCCTAAGTAACACTGTATGTTTTTTGTTTTTTGTTTTTGAGTCAGAGTCTCACTTTATCACCCTCAATAGAGTGCTGTGGCATCACAGCTCACAACAACCTCCACCTCCTGGGCTTAGGTGATTCTCTTGCCTCAGCCTCTTGAGTAGCTGGGACTACAGGCACCTGCCACAAGGCCCAGCTATTTTTTGTTGCAGTTTGGCCAGGGCCTGGTTCGAACCCGCCACCCTCAGTATATGGGGCCGGCGCCCTACTCAACTGAGCCACAGGCGCCACCCCAACACTGCATGTTTTTAATGACACTTGTTTTTGTTTCCTGTTAAAAATTAGCTGGAAATAAATTTACCAGTAATTGACTAAAACAAGTTAGTTTATTCCTCTCACATGGAAGTTGTAGGAGGTGGTCAGTCCAATGTCGCATCAACGAGGTCAAGCATGGCTGCTGGAACTATCATGTCCATCTTCCTCCAGCAGATGGGAGGATGCAGGAAGGGCAAAGGGCCTGTCTCTATGTGTTCCCTATACTTCTGCTTACAGCTCACAGGCCAGATCTTTCTCACTGCAAGAAAGCTTAGGACGGGTGGCGCCTGTGGCTCAGTGAGTAGGGCGCCAGCCCCACATACCGAGGGTGGCAGGTTCAAACCTGCCAAACTGCAACAAAAAACTAGGCGGGTGTTGTGGCAGGTGCCTGTGGTCCCAGTTACTTGAGAGGCTGAGGCAAGAGAATCGCCTAAGCCCAAGAGCTGGAGGTTGCTGTGAGCTGTGATGCTATAGCACTCTACTGAGGGCAACAAAGTGAGACTGTCTCTTAAAAAAAAAAAAAGAAAAGAAAAGAAAGCTTAGGACATCTTTGCCAGCTCACAGCTGCCCTTAATAAAAGTGAATATCATAGTGAAAAGTCAGAGGACTGTGGATTTGGGTGCAGTTGGCAGTATTTGCTGTGTACTTTATTAGGCTGAATATTGTTCCTCACAACCTTAGTGTTATTCGTTCTTGTTTTCCAATGTGCTGTGGAGGAACATAGCACAGGGGACCTGCATAGTGATTCATCTATCGGGATGCCTCAACATTCACATGAGAGTTTAGTTCAGCCTCCCTGGATCCTCATTTTCTGAGTCTCTGAGAGATGAGGGAATTTGTCAGGGCTACAGTCCATTAGCAGTGAGGCATTTGTTCAGTGTTAGGAAAGGTAGACAGCCGTCTTTGGTCCCAAGTGCCACTGTTGAGGCTGAGTGGTGCAGGGGGTTTCCTGTGGAGATCTAAGCCAGATGCTTAGAACATGTCTTGGGACATAGGGTCTGTGAGCTCTGCAGCTAGGTTGTTGTGAGGGACAGAGGGACACATACCACCCCTAGCAAGGCACAGCCCCCCTTCTTCAAGCTTGTGTGCTTGTGGGTCCCTGGTGGTCTCCTCTTCCTGAGCCTGCCAGTCTCATTGCCCCTCCTCCACCTCCTGGGCTTTCTTAGACCTTTCTAGACTTCCAGTGACCTTTTCTGTCCTTTCATGGACCCTAGACTTTGTTTACACCATTGGTCACATTAATGATTGGGTTTGGGGTTTTTTGGTGTGATTATGTAACACTTATCTCCCACACTCAATTGTAAGGTTACAGAAGGCAGGGACGTGTCTTTATTCCCTGCCACATCCCTAGCCTCTATCGGGCACAAAGGACATACTGAATAAATGTTAGAACAAATGATTGGCTTGATGGCTGTGTTGGACTGGGTTGGCTATTTCAAAAGGAAGCATCACCCCCCTTCTGAGGGCTTGTGTTTAAATGATCACCACATAGACTGTGCTTAACCCCATCCCAGGGGTGCTTGGGAGAATACAACTGAGATCAGCTATGTGCTGTTGCCCTGGGAGTCAGAGGCCATCCCTTGTAAATGACATTGTTGTCATAATGACCCCTTACACTACCTGACCATTACAGCAGTTCAGGAGGGCTTTTCTGTCCACTCCCCACTTGATCCTCACATAGTCCTCCGAAGTGGGTGGGCAGACTGTGTATCAGAGAAAGATGGCACAGAACTGGAAGTGACAAGGCCTGTTGAGGGCTAGGTCTCGCTGGGAAGGGTCCCACTCAGGCCTGCACCCTAAGCAGGACTATATGTGCTCTCCTCCCAAAAAGCTTTCCTGTCCCAGCTGGGTGCTAGCCTGTGAAAGAGAGGTTCTTTCTTGAGACCCGTGTTAGCTCCTGCTCACTTACTGCCTGCTTCCTGCTTTGGCCTCTTCCTTCCAAAGTGTGCTGTTGTGAACTTTGCTATTCTTTCTTTAGACCCAAGGGACACACAGGGTGTATGTCTTTTACCTTAGGCCCTGCTCCTAGTGGAGAGATGGTGCCTCCTTTGTTAAGTAGATGGAAGCTGTAGATGGCAGAAAGCAGCCTTTCAGTTCCCCAGCAGACCAGAAAGCCCTGCACCTGGCCAGGCACCTGGGACTTGCCTCCTGGGGACAGAGGAGCCCTTTTGAGGGTAGCTAGCATCCTGGTGCCATGGCTGCTGTGCAGGTAAGCTCCCCTGGGGAGGGACAGTAGCAGGCCAGCCTGGCCCTGGGAAAGATGGTCTGCAGCAGCTGCTGAAGGTAGAGCACCTTCCCGGGGTATTGCTGAGAAGAAAGCCTGACAGGAGAGATGGTCCTTTAGAAGATTGCTAGTATCTCTAAATTTCTGAGGAGTTACCTCAGGAGTTCTCAGGGAGTAGATGCTCTCAGCTGAGCTGTGCTGAGCATGAACACTGCTGAGCTGCTCAGGGCAGAATTTTGATTTAAAGAATCTGGAATCCTGGGGAGCACCTTGTACAGTTGGTGCCCATTGTTGCTCACCAGAATCCCCTGCTGCTAGAGAGTGGAAGCTACCCAGGGGCAGAGGCATCAGTGCCTGTTTTGGTTCCTTTCTGTTGAAGGTGTTCCTAATAAATCATTGCCATAGGAGTTTCCATTTTTCAGTGTTCTTGTGTGCTAGGTAGGCCTTCTCTTGCTTCTACCCTGTGAGATAGGCACGATTACCCACCCATGTACAAATGAGGAAACTGAGACTCAGAGGTCACACAGCTACAAAGTGGTGAAGGTGAGCTTAAAGTAGTCTTCTCTGGAGCCTGTGTTCTTATTTTTTGAGACAAAATCTCATTCTTTTGTCCCAGGCTAGAGTTCTGTGGCATCAGCCTAGCTCACAGCAATATCAAACTCCTAGGCTCAAGTGATCCTCTTGCCCCAGCCTTCTAAGTAGCTGGGATTACAGACATTGCCACAGCACCCAGAGAGTTTTTCTTTCTTTTTTTTATTATTAAATCATAGCTGTGTACATTAATGCAATCATGGGGTACAATGTGCTGGTTTTATATATAATTTGAAATATTTTCATCAAACTGGTTAACATGCCTTCACGACATTTTCTTAGTTATTGTGTTAAGACACTTACATTCTACATTTAGTAAATTTCACATGTACCCTTGTAAGATGCACCTTAGGTGTGGTCCCATCAATTATCCTCCCTCCATCCATCCTCCCCCTCCCCTCCCTTCCCTCTCCCCATTCCCTATATTCTTGGGCTATAAATGGGTTATATCTTTAATATGAAATCTACAAATTGGTTTCATAGTAGGGCTGAGTACATTGGATACTTTTTCTTCCATTCTTGAGATACTTTGCTAAGAAGAATATGTTCCAGTTCCATCCATGCAAACAAGAAAGAGGTAAAGTCTCCATCTTTCTTTAAGGCTGCATAATATTCCATGGTGTACATATACTGTTCTTTTCTTGCTAATACGTTTGAGTTCTCTGTGAATTCTGGTTATTAAACCTTTGTTGGAGACATAACCTGCAAATATCTTCTCCCATTCTGAGGGCTGTCTGCTTGCTTTACTTACTGTGTTCTTCGCTGTGCAGAAGCTTTTTAGTTTGATCAGGTCCCAGTAGTGTATTTTTGGTGTTGCTTCAATTGCCTGCGGGGTCTTCCTCATAAAATATTTGCCCAGGCCAATTTCCTGAAGTGTTTTCCCAGCACTTTCTTCTACTATTTTTATAGTGTCACATCTTAAGTTTAAATCTTTAATCCAGTGAGAGTCTATCTTAGTTAATGGTGAAAGGTGTGGGTCCAGTTTCAGTCTTGTACAGGTCGTCAGCCAGTTCACCCAGCACCATTTGTTAAATAGGGAATCTTTTCCCCACTGAAACTTTTTTTTTTTGAGACAGAGCCTCAAGCTATAGCCTTTGGTAGAGTGCTGTGGCATCACAATTCACAGCAACCTCAAACTCTGGGACTTCAGCGATTCTCTTGCCTCAACCTCCCAAGTAGCTGGGGCTACAGGCACCCACCACAACGCCCAGCTATTTTTTGGTTGTAGTTGTCATTGTTTGGCAGACCCTGGCTGGATTCGAACCCACCAGCTCTGGTGTATGTGGCTGGCGCCTTAGCCGCTTAAGCTATAGACACCCCCTCCCCCCACTGAATGTTTTTAATTGGCTTGTCAAAGATCAAATAATGGTAAGTAGCTAGGTTCATCTCTTGGTTCTCTATTCTATTCCATATGTCTACCTCTCTGTTTTTGTGCCAGTACCATGCTGTTTTGATCACTATTGAT
>CAUYRH010146211.1:0-52807 GCA_963574655.1 Perodicticus potto | reverse complement strand
GATATGTCCTAAACCCATGTATAAAAAATGAATAATCACAAACATGCCCCACTCTTTATATATGAGTAATGGGGATGTCTTATTTGTGTTGAGTTATGTTGGAGTTCTGAAACTGTCTGCTATCTAAATTTCAGAATCTCTCAGCATGTCTGGAAAGTTCTCTTTCATAATCTCATGAAGAACAGACTCCATGTTTTGTGAAGCTGCTTCATCACTTTTGGGGATCCCTATAAGGTGAATATTGGTTTTCTTCAAGTTATCCCAGAGCTCTCTGAGAGAGTGATCTGTTTTTGCCTTCCATTTCTCTTCCTCCAATGTCAGAAATACTCCCTTCTGCTTGCTGCATTCTGTTACTACGGGATTCCACTGTATTTCTCAGATCTTTGAGTGCTGCAACTTCTTGTCTCAATGTGTCATAATCTTTGGTCATTTTGTCCTTGAATTTATTGAATTATTGAGATATCTTTTGGATTACTGCTTGAAATTCTAATTCCATATTTTCCTCCATTATGTTGATCTTATTTGCTATCCAGATTCTTAATTCGATTTCTGACATCTCAGCCATTTGTTTATGCATGGGATCTTGTGGTGTATCTGCCTTGTCATTCCTTGGGGGAGTTGATCTACTCTGATTATTCATATTGCCAGATTTTTTCCACTGATTCTGCTCAATGACTGTTTTTCACTTTTGCCTCTGGCCGTCCTCAGAGTTGCGGAGGTCTCTCCAAGATTAGACCCCCTGCAGGATCACTATATTGTTGCCGGAACTTTGTCGGGAGTGAGCCTGTGTAGCTCCTTTGAGACTGCCCCAGCCATGGAGTCCTGGATGTGGGAGCAGCTCCGGAGTGTGGCACACCCAGATCCAGCAGCAGGGTGGGGGGATATTGCACATGATTCTGGGAGTGCCAGGCACCCTGTGACTTTGGCAAAAAGAGCCCATGGCTCCAACAGTCTCTGGCCAGGAGGATGGCTCCATGCAGAGGCAGGGAGGGCTCCACAGGGAGGGCCCTGGTCCTGCTGCTTCTGGAGTCCCTGGCCAGACAAGGCAGGGGCAATGTGGAGGCAAGGAGAGTACAGGAGTGAGGACGTGGGTTGCAAAGCTCCTGGAGTGCCTGGCTGGAGGCAGAGGTGCAGGTTGTAGGGCCGCGCAGTCGCCGATGGAGTTCTTGGCCAACGATGGGCCTGCGGAGGTTTGGCAGGCATTGGGTACAGAGCCACATGTCGCTGGTGGAGTCCCTGGACGAGTGCAGACGTGTGGATGGCTGGTGTATGTGGGGTGGGGGGTGGGTCTGCCTGGCCTGCACAGTTGCGGCAGAGTCCCTAGCCAGAGGCTGGCTTGCAAAGGCCTGGCAGTATCCAAGCGGTCGCTGGTGGAGTCCCTGGCTAGAGGTGGTCCTCCTGAGGCCCTGCAGGTGTGGGGTGCAGGCCTGTGTGGTTGCCAGTGGAGTTTCTGGTCAGGGACGGGATTGTGGGGGCCCAGCATGCCCAGGGCGTGGGGCCACACAGTCACCTGCAGAGTCTCTGGCTGTGGGCAGGCCTGCAGAAGCCTGGCAGGCTTTGGGTGTGGGGCACTGGGCTGCACCGTCGTTGGCATTGTCCCTGACCGGGGGAGGGGGGCTCACCACAGCCCCCCGGGAGTCTCTTGCCAGTGGGGTCCTTGGTCTGTCAGGCAGGGTGGAGGTGGCGCTGCTCAAGAAACTCCTCCCTCAGTCTCAGCAGAGGTTAGGCTTCTGGTTCATCAGGAAAGAGGGGAAGGGTGTACTGTTAGTGCAGAATGGTGGGGAAAACTTTAGTTCAGTTTTTCTGCCTAGCAATAGAGTGTTCAGAGTCACAGCAGGGTCACTTTTAGGAAGTGTTCCCCACTTCCCGCAGCACTCTTCCGTGGGGTGAGACAAGAGGTCCACAGTTCACCGCTTGTCTGTAGAAAACCTGCAGGAGCAAACAAAGAGAAAAAAGAAAGGACAGAGAAAAACAAAAAAAAAACACAGCTTTCTTTGGGGAAGGGACAGACACTTTTCCTTTCAGATGAATTTTGTACCTGAAGCTTGCTTTCTTGGATTCACAGCTTGCCTCAGCAGAGGTGGCCTGTAGTTATCACTTCTCTCTCTTGGCTGGGCTCCCAGTCTTCAGCTTAATTGGGCAGTTTATGGAGGTTATCTTTCCTTTTGGACAGGAGCTTCTTTTGGAAGCTGGTTCCAGGCGGCCATCTTTCTCCACCCCCCACCCCCCACCATGTAATTATTTTTTTTTTTAAACTGAACTTTGAACTACTGAAGATGAAAGGTGGTTTCTTCTAGTGAAATTCCTGGCACGTATTAGTAACAAGTTAAAATTTCTTGAGTGAGGGTGAGAATGGGCTGCAGACACCCTCAGAGTAATGCTGTCTGTATTCATTTTAGTGGTCTCCATTCAACATATAAGAAAAATTAACTGGTGAAATAAACATCAAATATCATGATTATATATTATTTTAAATGTGTAGTAGTGATGCAGGACAAGGCAGCCTTATGACCTGCCACCTTGGCCCTGGCAGTGCTGATGCTGTGGAGGATGGAGGAACCAGCTTGCTGGAAGGACCAGACACCTGCGGGGGAGACACTGTCACCTTGCTGTCTCCTCCTCATGCTCTTCTGGCTAGTCCATTTCATGGATGGGCCTTGCTGTCTCTTCCTCTTGCACTTCTGACTGGCCAATATCATGTCAGTTTCCAGGGCCTGGGTCTTCACTGGACAGCTGGCTGTAACTGATGAAGACCCACACCCTAAGAAGTTCGGGCAAAACAGCCCCCTGGGACTATATAAACCCATGAGCAGAGAGCTCAGAAACAGACCTCGGCTGGACCTCAGAGAGGGAGCAGGAGAGCTTCTTCCCCTCCAACACAGACCTCGGCCAGACCTCGGAGTGGGAGCAGGAGATCTTGTTCCCCTCCTGGGTCCTCTCCGCCTGGAGGTTTGTTTTTTCTGGCAGTTGTAATTCTTGTTTCCTGTAAATAAATCCTGATTTACCACTACTCCTGTGGTCTGTTGATTCCGTCTTCAAATTGCCGAGACCAAGAACCTGAAACTCTGTCATCAGTAGGACTGGAGCCATGGCACACACCTGTAATCCTAGCCCTCTGGGAGGCCAAGTTGGGTGAAGTGCCTGAGTTCACAAGTTCACAACCAGCCTGAGCAAGAGTGAGACTCCATCTCTAAAAACAGATGTGTGCGGTGGTAGGCGCCTGTAGTAACAGCTACTTGGGAGGCTGAGGCAAGAAAATTGCATAAGCCCAAGAGTTGGAGGTTACTGTGAGCTGTGATGCCATGGCACTCTACCAAGGTTGACAAAATGAGACTGTCTCAAAAAAAAAAACAAAAAAAGGTACCAATATCCAAAATCATGCTTTGGGGTAAGTACCAGGAAATGAAAGGTTAAAGAAACTAAATACCTGAACTGGGAGTGGTAAAAATCTCCACTTGGTAAGAGAACAAAAACAAGCAAGAGGAAAAAGCCTAACATAAAACAAGAAAAAGTTAAAAATATATGTATATTCTGTGAATCTCTGACTTCTTCAATAGTATTATTTATAATGCAATGCATACTTTATTACATGTTACTCTTTACCCATAAGAAGTGAACCTCTTTAATGTCCTTGAATTCATATCTCTTCTTTGATAATATTCACAAAATTAAAGTTCAAATCCACTTGTTTTAAAAACTTTGTGAGTCAAGTCATTTTAGCTATTTGGCAGCACTACACCAACCACAGCTGAGGACCAACATGGCTTATACTACACACGCCTTTTGTGTGGCTGCTTGAATATGGTGCTTGCATTGAATAGTGACAATAACCAAGTGGCAGGAGTGTTTTTATAAAAAATTTATCCCACAAATTTGATAATATCCTTTTTTGATTTGTCTACAAACATATGATTCAGCTTTGATAATTTTGGTGTCTTCCAATCTCATAAAACAGTAACATAAAATGAGACCATGGTATCTTGTTTTTAGAAAAGAAAAAACATAATTCAGGGCAAATGTACTTGAAAAATTTTTCGAATCAGTGCTATCTTTTGAAAAGAGCTCTATGTCTGGAAGCAAATGTGTAAAACAGATATTTTGTGTCAATGTTGTAGCTTTTAACCTTTGAATTTCACAATTAGCATATGTGGTTCATTCAATCTTAGTAAGGTTCTCAATTATAGTTGATATGTCCTTATTATGCTTACAAGGGAACCACCCCAAAGAGTTTGCTGTAAAAGCTTCCTAAATGAATAGAAGTATTCTGCCTTAAACCTACTGTGGTCATCTTCTGTGCCAGATCCTTTTGGAAAACAGTGTAATAACTGGAACTAGGTTAGAAAAGCATAATCCTATACCGAGATATAAATCAGATGAGGTTTCATAGTCTTACCTATGCCAAGACACCCAGTACAGTAAAATTCTATTTAGTTTTTCAGATAGTTGGAAGTAAATAAGTATACTATCATCATACCAATACTACATACATGAATAAAATGATAAACTAAAGCCTCTTTTTGAAAACTTCTTTCATTCCATACATGTATCAAGAATGTTAACTGTTTGGATGGCAATGATTTAGAGTAGTGTGGGTAAGAATGAATAAACCAGTCTCACTACATTAAGAAATTCATAGAATCCTAGAGTGACCATTATAAAAGGTAATCCTTATTATACAACATGGCCCAGATTGTCTGAGGCTACTTAAAGTTACTGTGGGATCACAGAAAAAAATGAATTTTTAAGTTTGTAGAATTCCAAGTTTTCACAGAGGACATGATTTAGAGGAGACACTTGAAAACAAATAAGATTTCAAGGTACTCAGAATGGACAGGGTATGGAGAAGACATAACAAGGCAAAAATTCACTGTGGAATATTATTTGATATTTGTATACTGCAAATGTTATTGAGGGTTGTGAAAAATAAAAGAAGATTGCTGAACAAATAAAATGGAATGCATATTACCTTTGATGAGTATTTGCTAAGGAATATTTTATAATATTCATAGATTATACAGACAACTATCTGTAGAGTGCAGGATGTCCAATCTGTGGCCCATGGGCCACCTTCGGTTCTTTGAGGACTATTCTGTTTATCTGTGTTGTTGAATATTTTCAGAAGTCTGCACGGACCTTTCAGTTGTTGTTCTTCAGCTGTCATTAGTGTTTGTATATTTAACATGTGGCCCAAGACAACTTTTTTCTTCCAATGCATGGCAAAAAAGAAAGCGTTTGGGTACTCCTGGTTTAGAGTTTAGATTTTGGAATCTCACAGAATAGAAATTCTGCCTACCACAAGAGAGAAATATGACACAGTTGTGAAATTCCAGGATTTTTGAGCCAAGTTTTCTGGGTTGAAATCCAGGCTGTCCCATTTTGGAGAAATGTGGTCCTGCATAAATTAGTTAAGAATGGCATATGCCTGCTGATCATAGTCATTTATCCAATGGTGATAGTGATTAGAGCATTGTGGATGGCTGTCCATTGTTTGCAATGAATCACTCCCTTATAAAAATGATAATTAAAATAATAACAACAATTCCTTTCCATGGTCAGGGAGCCATCAATGTCAGTGGGATGTGAGCAAATGTGATAATTATCCCATCCAAGCAGAGGAGAGCAGCCCCTGCCTGTTTCTAATCTCCTAATTCTCTCTACCCTGAGAACAGCAGTTCTTTCTTACCTCTTCTATCAGCAGAAAAAAAGATGTGTATTTTAGAGGCAGAACCACTGCCTCCCGAAGCTGACACATAGGGCGGCACCTGTGGCTCAAAGGAGTAAGGTGCTGGCCCCATATGCCGGAGGTGGCGGGTTTAAACCCAGCCGTGGCCAAAAACCGCACACATACACACACACACACACACACACACACAAAGACAGCTGACACATAACCTGAGCCTTGGTGGTCATTGCCCAACCCAGTTACTGTATTTATTAGATATGCTCATGCTTTAATAATTTGTTTAAGTTTTTTTCATGGTAGAATTGTTTTTGATTTAAGAATTATGGGCGTGATTTTTTTTTTTTTTTGTCTTCCTTCAAATATTTTGGTGAGACAACCAGAGATTTTGGAAAGTGGAGGAGAAATATTGCTTGTATCAGATAATTGATCTCTGGCAAAACCAACGCAGAGAATTGATACAATCAAGTTGCCACGGGACCAACAGACTTTTGACAAGTGGATAAAAACATACACTGGGCAAAGCCCTCCCTGTTGAATAAATGGAGCTGGGAAAACTGGATAGCCACATGCAGAAGAAAGACATGGGATCCTGACCTCTCAAGATATATGAAAATTAACTCAAGATGCAGTAAAAACTTATATGTAAGATTTAAGACCTAAAAATTCCAGAAGAAAGCATACAAGTAACTCTTCTTCACAGTCACCTAGGTAAAGAGTTTATGACTACAATTCCAGAAGAAAATATAGCAACAAAAATAAATAAATGGGACTTATTAATCTAAAATGTTTCAGCACTGGCAAAGGAAATAATCAACAGCTTAAATAGACAACCTACAGAATAAGATAAAATATTGCAAATTATACAATGAACAGGAGGCTAATATTCAGCATATACAAAGAACTCAAACACATCTGCAAGGAAAAGAAATAAAACACCAATCTCTTGAAAAACTGGGTGAAAGACATGAACAGATTTTTTTAAAAAAGAAGATAGGTCAACAAACATATACAAATGAAAAAGCACTCAGCATTGCTTATCATCAGGGAAATAAAAATTTAAGCCACAATAAAATACCACCTTCCCTGTCTGAATGGCCGTTATTAAAACATCAAAATACAATCGCTATTGGTGTTCATGTGGTAAAAAGGAAATACTTATTCGCTGTTGGCGGGAATGTAAACTAGTAGAACTGATCACCTTTTTATTAAAATTCTATGTGTTTACTTTTTAAACTTTTTGCTCACACTAGGAAACATACACACGTATTAGCCGGGGCTATACAGGGTCATGACCATCATCAGTGGCTGTCTCCACCTCTGTATCTTGTCACACTGAAGCAGGAACATGCCTACGTGAGCTGTCAGCTGCTGTCATGACAATGCCGTCTGAAATACCTCCTGAAGGACCTGCAGAGACTGCTTCACGCTTCACTTTGTGCGTGTGTGTAGAAGAGCATACTCTAAAATAGCTATACAAATTTTTATCTCTACTATGAACTTACAAAACCACCATCACATCGACTGGGCCTTGTTGATCACTGTGTTGTTATGCCACAAATGACAGTTTAGTTTGGACAACATGGTGTCTTCATCAGTCTACAAGCACAATTGCAATTTCAGCATCACGTGACAAAGGATCATAACTGGTATGGTTTAAATGTCATTGCTCCCTTCAAAATTCATTTTGAAAGTTAGTCATCAATGCGAAATGTTGAGAGGTGGGGCCTAATGGGGTATGTTCAGGTCATGGAGCATCTGCTCTACTTGATGGATTAATGTTGCTATAAATAGGGCTTAGAGAGGTGAGTTTGCTTTATTATTATTATTATTATTATTTGGTCTTCTGTCAAGACAGGAACAGAGTTTCTCCCAGGGAGTACTTGGTCCTCACAAGACAGGAAACGTGCTGTCACGTTGATTTTGAGTTTCTTATCCTCTAGTACTATGAGACATAAATTTGTCTTCTTTATTAATTATCCAGTCTGCGATATTCTGTTATAAAGCACAAAGTGCACTAAAACAGTATCAGCACATCCATGTTGGAGCATAAAGTCACTGGGGTTGTCCTACAGTCCTTTGTGACCACCAAAAACTGGTGAAGATACTAAAACTTTTCCGAATAATCCTTTCTTCCACATATGGAAAATATGATATGTTAGCAATAACATCAGTTTTTACTGACATAAGTAACATAAATTTGTGAGTGCCAAATAATAATTCACCAAACTGAGCGCCACATTATTCCCTGAGGATATTGCTACAAAGATATTGTACTACGTATCGCAAAACACATTTATAAACTATCTCTGATAATAAGAAAAATGAGAAGAAACTTTTTAATGTTTAAATTATTGACATAAAGGAAGGATGTTAATTCAAATTTAATATTTCTCATATCTATTTTTATTATTAAGATGTGCTATGGTGTCAAAATAAAATATACCATACGTACATAACTGAAAACAATAAACTACCATGCATACAATTGAATTTTTTCAACAATACTATGAGCCTGATGCTATTTAAGAAACCAGGTTAGTCCTCACGGGTTAATTATAGGAGATACTATGTAGCATAAATATATTTCCAAATGCAGTGAACCCATGACTGTACTTTTTTAGGGACTATTAGCAATGTCATGCCAACAACTTTGTATGTGTGATTACACAAGCTTATTGTTAATAGACAATTATAAATTACTTAAATATGAATTATAAGTGACAATGGTGGCTTTTATTTCTCAATAACTAAAAGCAAATTTTACCCATTTTCAGAAATCAATATCAAGGTTACTTGACTGAAAAGATCATCCATCTATTAATATTTGGATAATGTCCAAAACAGCTCCACAATTGATTTGCCAGCAATGACTTCCCAAAGTAATCTGGTTGAATTGAAAGAGAAAAGAATTAAAATGAATGAAGGAAGAGGTGAACTATCTGTGTTTAATCTCCAGTTTCATCAGAAATCGATTAACTAGCTGACTTTGGGTCCAAAAGAATTAATTATACTCGGTCTCCAGTATAATTAACAACACTATGGCCATCTCCCAAAATATTCATTAAACAGTCAGGAACAATATGAAATTCAAATTAAAATTGGAAAAGAGATTAAATAGAAGTAGTCATCTCTAAAAAGAATCATACTACATCTGAGATGAAATCATTTGAGCAATACAAAATATGGAAATACATTTTGTGTTACATTTAATTATCATTAATTCCAGCACTGCAAGCTGGCAGCTATTTTAGGCTCATTACAAGAACTAAAATGGACTAGAATGTTAATATGAAACTATCCTCATTGGAATAATGGGAATATGATACAAAGTTAAAAAAAGTTTAAAAATAAAGTTCATAGTTTCAGTATTTTTTTAATTTAGTAATACTCTTTATACATAAACTGATAATACATAGAACACAATATTATAAATACAAAAATAGGCGAGCTTTTTTTTTTTTCTTGTGGAATATAAAACTATGTACTTTACTATGTGGTTTCTTTGAAAACAATTCTTTACTTGGTGTTTAATAGATTTCTTTTTATTTTTCTTTTTTGAGACAGAATCTCACTCTGTTGCCCTGGACTAGAGTGTCATGATATCAGCCTAGCTGACAGCCACCTATGGTTCCTGGGCTCAAGTGATCCTTCCGCCTTAGCTTCCACAGTAGCTAGAACTAAAGGTGTCCGTCACAACCTTTGCTAATTTTTCTATTTTTGGAGGAGACTGGGTATCACTCTTGCTCGGTCTGGTCTTTAACTCCTCAGCTCAGGTGATCCACCTGCCCTGGCCTCCCAGAGTACTAGGATTCCAAGAATGAGCTGCCAGGCCAGGCCACATGCAGTGGAGTTAAATTATGTCATGGTATGAAATACCTGTTGTTTAGTTAATAAGTTTCAAGTTAAGTGTCTAAACTTCTGGGAAAACATTAATGATATATTTTATAAAATTATATACTCAAAATATTTGGTCATAGTGTTTCTGATTTACCCACCTGGCAGCATGCAGACTATTTCTTTAGGTAATTGTTTAACTAGCAATGTGAGGGCTTCATATCCATGAAGTAGGGTGTGCATTAAGTGCAAAAACAAAACAAAACAAAAACACTGTCTATCTTAATGAGCTTTTCAGAATAGTTTGTAGTTAAAATATATATTTTATGGTATGGAAAAATACTAGTTCAACATATTTTAAATGTTTACATAATGTTTATCTCTGTTATCAGAGATCAGGTATCAGATTTGTAAGTTCTTAGTATGACACTGACCAGTTTATTATTGGGATGTGTTCTAACAATTTTCTGATGCAGTAAACATTTTAAAATGTATGTCTTTCAGTTTGCAAAAAATTAAGTCCAATGTTAGGTTTTATAATTTTGAAAATTGTAGTTTTGAAATATACATCTGTTTTAAAAGTGATATATATACATAAAACTTTAAAAAAATATTTTTATATATTACTTTTAATGCATACAATTAGTATGACTCTTATAAACTTTTTAAAAATGTCCATTATCTTCGTTGTTAAATTCAATATATTTATTTAGGATACACAAAAATTACATTTTTAGAAAACCGTTCTGAAATGATTGCTTTTAAAACTGAAGCAAACTGGAATCTGACTTAGAAATGATAATTGATACATTACATTTAGTCCACATAATTATGTATACACAAAGAAAAACCATAATTAATCTAAGTAGAAATATGGGAAGATAAATATAAATATGAACACACTTTGAAGGTCCCGAGATGCTCAGATACACATGTGTTCTAAGCGGAGTCTATGTTTGGCAGGATATAAAGGGCATACTTCCAGATTTTATGTTCCCTTGAGTAATAAACGGAAAGTTTGGTTGAGCTATTATTTAGGTTACCAGCAGCAAATCTTCAAATATGGTTTAAACTTGAATTTTAGACAAATCAAAAAGGAAATCTGCAGTGAAGGTAACCGAAACCATCACAGAAAAAGTTAGAAGTTTCCAAGTTTTGAGTTGTTGAGCAAATTCTATGACTATCACAAAAATCTTGGAGAAAAAATAAAGTAGTTTTGAAGCACCAAGAAAATGAGAGACAAATGTAAGAAGACTCCAAAATAAATATATCACCTGGAAAAAGATAGAATTATTAAACTAAATTGAATATAGGCAAGCTCTGTTTATCACATCTTCCTTTATTACGCTTCACAGAAACTGTATTTCTTACAAATTGAAGGTTTGTGGCAATCTCGAATCAAGCAAGCCCTATTGGTGCCCTATTTCAGACATGAGCTTATTTCATGTTTCTGTCCCATTTTGGTAATTCTTACAATGTTCCAGACATTCTTCATTATTACTTTATTTGTTTTTATGATCTGTGATCTTGGATGTCGCTATTGTAATAGTTTTGGCACACCACGAAACATGTCTACATAAAGCAGCAAACTCAACCAATGCTGGGTGTGTTCTCACAGATCTGCCAACAAGACATTCTCACATCTCATCCTCACCCCATTGGCCTTCCCATTCCTGGAGACAAAATATTATTGAAATAAGGCCCATTTATAACCCTACAATGACCTTCAGCTGTTCAAGTGACAGAATGAATCACGTTTCTCAGTGTAACTCAAAAATTCTGAAGCTTAGCAAGGAAGGCAAGTCTAAAAGGGGAGGTAGGCTGAAGACAGACTTCTGTGCCAAAAAGTTAACCAAGGTGTGAAAGAGAAAGAAAAGTTGTGGAAGGAAATTAAAAATGCTACAGCTGTGAACACAGGAATGATAAGAAAGTGAGTCAGCCTTACTGCTGATAGGTGAAAGTTTTACTCTCTAGATACGTCAAATGACCCACAACATTCCCTTTAGTAAAGTCCAACCCGGAGCAAAGCCCAACTCTTGGTCACTTTTATGAAGGCAACCAGATGTTATGAAGCTACAGAAGAAAAGTTTGAAGCTATCAGGATGGTTCATAATGGTCCAGTGAAGAGCCATCTTCCCAACACAACAATGCATTCTGAAGTATCAAGTTCTGATGATGAAACTGCAGCCAGTTATCTAGATGACCTAGCAAAAGTCATCAATGAAGGTGAATACACCAAACAACAAATTTTCCATCTTGATGAAAAAACTTATCTATAGGGAAAAATGCCATCTAGGACTTTCACAGATAGAGACAAGCCAGTGCCTAGATTCAAAGTTTCAAATACTGACTGACCCTTTGTTAGTAGGTGATGCACCTGGTGACTCTAAGTAGAACATAATACTAATTTATCCTTTCAATTGTCCTAGAAAATTTAAGAATTATGCTAAATCTACTCCACCTATGCTCAGTAGGTGCAAGAACAAAGCTGGGATGAACCATGTGTGTGTAATGCATGGTTTGTGGAATAATATAAACCTGCTGGTGGAACTTACTCCTCAGAAAAAAAATAAAAAATAAAGAAGAGATAAAATGATTTCTTTCGTACACTGTTCATTGACAATGTATGTGGTCACCTAAGAGCTCAGATGGAGATGAACAAGGAAATTAAAGTTGTTTTATGCTTGCTAATGCAACACCCATTCTGCAGCCCGTGGATCAAGGAGTAATTTATTACTGTTTAAGAAATAAATTTTGTAAGGCTGAAGCTGCCATAGCATTAATTTCTCTAATGGGTCTGGGCAGAGTAAATTGAAAACCTCAGTGAGGGATTCACCATTTTGATGTCATTAAGAACATTCCTGATGCATGGAAGAAAGCCAAAACATTAACATTAATATGAGTATGAAAGGAGTGGTCTCCACCCCTCACGGATGACTTTGAGAGTTCAGCATGTCAGTGGAGGATGTAACTACATATGGAGTGGGAATATCAAGAGAAAAGAATTAGAAGTGGAGCCTGATGCTGTAACTGAATTGCTGCAGTCTTGTGATGAAACTTGATTGGATGAGGAATCGCTTCTTATGAATGAACCAAGGAAGCAATTTATTGAAATGCAATCTACTCCTAATGAAGTTGCCATGAACATTGTTTAAATGACAACAAAGGATCTAGAACATTGCATAAACCTAACAGGCAAAGTAAAGGCAGGGTTTGAGAGATGACTCTAATTTTGAAAGAGGCTTTACTGTGTTTAAAACACTATCATATGCTGTATAGGAATCTTTCATGAAATGAAGAGTCCATTAATGTGGCTTTTTTTAAATTTTATTATTTGTACATAGATCATGAATACATTTATGCCATTATGGGATTCAATGTGTTGATTATTTGTACAAATTGTAATGCTTACATCCTACTAATCAACATAGCCTTCACCTCATTTACCCAATTACAGCGTTAAGACATTTGTGTTCTACACCTGGTAGATCCAACTTGTACTTGCAATATGCTCCATAGGCGTGGCCCCCTACTAACCCTCCCTCTAACAACCCACCCCCTCCCCTTCCCTACTTCATCCTAAGCTATAGTTGTGTTTCACCTTTCATATGCAAGTGTGAGTGATTATAAATTGGTAATGTGACTTTCTTATTTTAAGAACCTTCAGCAACCATCTCCCTGATTAGTCAGTAGCTGTTAACATGGAGTCAAGACTTTCTACCAGAGAAAAGATTATTACTTGCTGATGTTACAATGGTTATCAGCATTTTTAGTTATAAAGTGTGTTTTAATCATGGTGTTTATTTTGCCTTTTTAGCTATAATGTTATTGCACACTTAGAGTTCAGTATGATGTAAACAACTTTACCATGATCTTGGAAATAAAAGAAAATTATAAGGTGACTCTATTCTGATCTTGGCTTTGTTCTGTCTAAAATATGCCTGTATATTTTAAAGAAATGTTTGCAAAAAATAAATAGTAAATAACTGTCTGTAGACCAGAAAAAGGATTAATTATAAATAATCCAATACTCTAAAAATAAAAAAAAATAAGAGACCCATTCTTAAATTTTAAAACTTGCATAGTGTTTTACGTGGATTTTAGAATGGGCTCAAGGATTCCTTTGATTCCTTAAATCAAAGCTTTATTTTCCTATCAAACTCCTGATTAGACAGGCTTAAGAATATCATAACCTGTTTCAAATGGGGCAAATGGGGAATTTAAATACTTTTCAGAAAGGATCCTGAAAAAAAAATCTTCCTCATATTCTATACTTTCTTCTTGGTTATTTTTTAGTAATAATAACATATATTTGCTATGCTTTTTCAAGGGGGACCATCCTCAAAACAATCTAACTTTAAAAGATTTCTTGAAGGTATATGGAAAATGTCCTTCTATCTATATTTTCTGTTGGTATCAGTTATCATACCAACCCAATACCATGAGCACTAAGCATATATGATTCTATTTTTTTAAATAAACCATATGTCCCAGAGATTGTTATGAAAAATGCATATTTACATTTAGTAGTTTGTGGCTAAATGCATCTGCTGGCACCAGTTCCTGTTGCCAGGGTAATTGTTATAATTTTAATTTAGGAATTGATTTGCACACTAAGAAAAATTCATCATGCTGTTGAGTAGGCTGAATTCTCATTTAAAAAAAAATTAACCAGAGTTATATTAAGTACTTAAGTCACATAGTGGCTAAAGTTATAAAATATATTAAATATGTAAATGCAGTTTCTTTATATTATGATATTTTAATCTTTTAATCATACATGTATACAAATTCATGCTTTAGGGTACATTGAAACTAGAAGAAACTTTAAAAGTGCTTGTCAATACCACAGGGTCGTTTTTCACCATGGGGTAGCTTCCAAAGAGACCTACTTTCAATTAAACCTGGAATTAGCAAATGACAGTCACATGAGAATGAACATAATTTTGATGGCATAAAATCAGTGAAAGATACACTCTGGGGAATGAAAGCAAGTTAATGAGTTTTCCACTATACTATGCTTAAGGAAACACTAAATTGATTTGAGTAGTATGAATTTCTGAACACTTTTGAATTCTGTAAAGAAAGGTCATCACAGGAAAATACGTCACACAATTATAAATCATCCTCATGCAGATTCCATCTTGAATTTTACTAAGTTCTGCCTTAGCCAGCCAACTCCCAGTGCATAGATAATACTTATCTCCAAATGGAATACAAAAATGAACACACATATTTATTTCAATAATTGATAAAGATGGGGGTAGGGTAAGTTCCCGTCCAATGATTACATTACACAGGCGTATGGCACACTTCCTGTGTGGACTCAACTACGATGAAGCAATGGAGCCTAATCGTATGGACCCTCATATAAACCTGATGAGAAATTGGTAAAGAAATTTAAAATTTACAAATAAAATGCTTTAAAAATATTAAGTACAAAAACAACAATGCAGTTGTAATATAAAAATGTGAAGATGACAATAAATAAAGGCCTTAGCTCAGGAGTGAAGTATTAAGAGTTTGCTTGCATTTTGAAAACTTACTCTGAGTCAAATTCTTAAGTACTAGGATTGATTTATTTTGGTTGGGATAGGAGACATTACAAACTGGAAGAAAAGCAAGTAAAAGTGTGTCAGATAGTGATGATTTCAAGAAGCGGAGGTTGAAAAACTCGCAGCTAAAATTAAAATTGCTTTATCAACTGCATTTTATGGTTTTAACATTAGCACACGTTTTCTATCAGGAGGTGAGAACAGAAGGCAGCCACTCCCCAGTCCCCAAATGCCACAGATACCATCAGTTTGCAGCATCAGCAACTTTCCTTGGATTGCCCTCAACATCTCCGGATCTCAGCAGACACTGAGTTGGCTCCCCATAAAACGTTGGGGAAATCAGATCACTCTCAGAAAAGACAAGGCAGACATTGTACCATGAAAAGTGGCAGTAACATGAAAAATAAAACTCAAATATCAAATTCAGAGGAGATGTTTTTTCTGCACTATCTAGCTTAACCTCTTACTGTTCCAAGTTGACCTTTACTTCTCAGAGTATGTTGAGTTTTTCAATCAGGTATTTATTCTTCTTTTCTAAAATGTCTATTCAGATCCTTGGTCCATTTGTAATCAGATATTTGTGTGTAGGGGGGATTGTTTATTTATTTAATTATTTATTTATTTATGAGACAAAGTCCCATGCTGTGGCCCTGGGTAGAGTGCCGTGGCGTCACAACTCACAGCGACTTCCCATTCTTGGCTTTAAGCGATTCTCTTGCCTCAGCCTCCCAAGTAGCTGTGACTACAGGAGCCCACCACAATGCTAGATTTTTTTGGTTGTAGTTGTCATTGTTGTTTGGCAGGTGCAGGTTCAATTTGAACTCATTAACTCTGGTGTATGTAGGTGGCTCACTAGCCACTAGAGCTATAGGTGTGGAGCCTGTGGGGGGTTTATATTGAATTATATAAGTTGTTTATATATTTTATATAAAGTTGTTTATATATTTTGGATTTTAACCCATTAAACCATATAAGATATATGGTTTGCAAGTATATTCTTTCAAAGAATAAGCTAGCTTTTGTGGATTATTTTGTTGAACAGAAACTTTTTGGATTAATGTAGTCCCACTTGTTCACTTTTGCTTTTGTTGCCTGTGCTTTGATGTCAGATCAAAAAATTGCCAAAAGCAATGTTATTAAGTTTCATGATTTCAGACCTTAAGTTTATGATTTCAGACCTTAAGTTTTATGATTTCAGACCTTAAGTTTAAATCTTTAAGCTATTTTTATTTCTACATATGGTGGAAGGTACATATCCAATACAAATGGCCAAAAAGTATATGCAAAGGTGCTCAGCATTATTACTAATAACAGAAGAGCAAATTGAAAACACAGTGAAAAATTACCTCCTGCTGTTAGAATGGGAATGATGAAAAGGTTAAAAGACAGCAAGCACTGATGAGGATGTGGAGTGAAAGAAAACCTACACTGTTGTTAGAATATAAACTTGTGTAGCCAATAGGGAAAATACTATCAAGGTTTCTCAAAAAGTTAAAAGTAGAACTTTTTATAGTCCAGTAATCTCCCTTCTGCGTTTATACACAAAAGAAATGTAATTGATAATTTAAAGAGATATCTGCACTTCCATGTTTATTGCAGGATTAATTCACAATAGCGCAGACAGAAAAGCAATCTAAGTTTCAACAGATAAATATATTTTAAAAATATGCTTTATATAAACTATGGAGTACTAATAAACCTTAAAAGAAAATAATAAAAGGATGAAAATGGTCAGACTTATCCTCTTACAGACCTGAAAGTCCTAGCCAGACAAATGAGGCAATTGAATGAAATAAAGGTCATCCAGAGAGGAAGGGAAGAAGTCAAATTATCCTTGTTTGCAGATAACATGATTTTATATTAGGAAAAAAACCTAATGACTCTATTGAAAAAATTCTCAAAATGGATAAACATATTCAATAATATTGGCAATAAATAAACCCTAGCTTATCTATACACTAACAACTACCAATCTGAAAAAGAAATCAAGACAGCAATTCCATTTATAATCACTACAAAAGACTAAATACGAGAATAAAGTCAACTAATGATTTAAAATATCTCTACAAGAAAAACTAAAATAAAACATGAATGGAAGAAATGGAAGAGGACACAAAAATTGGAAGAATATGCCATTATCAGAGAAAGCTAATGTTATCAAAATGTCTACATTACACAAAGCCATCTATGGATTCAATGCATTCTCAATTTAAAAAATGACATTCTTCATAGAAATAAATGGAGTTATACTAAAATTTGTATGGAACCACAAAACCCCATAGATCCCAAGCAGGTCCTGAGCAAACAAAACAAACCTAGAGTCATCCCCCTGCTTGGTTTCCAGCTATAATACAAACCAATAGTAATAAAAACAACACGATGTTGACATTCATGGAAGTGCCAAGAACCTGCCTTGGGAAAAGGACAGTCTGTTTAATAAATGTTTCTGGAAAACCTAGATATTCATGTACAAAAAAAAAAAAAAAAGTGGATTCCCAAATTTCACCGTGTACAAAAGTCAATTCAAAATAGATGAAGGACTTAAATGCAAGACTCAAACTATGAAACTAACAGAGGAAAACATTGGGGAATTGCTACAGCTGAACAAAGGTTTTGTTTGTTTGTTTGTTTTTAGATTAAGAAAGCATAGGCAGCAAAAATGAAAATAGAAAATGTGATTGCCTAAGTGAGCAAGCTTCTGCACAGCAAAGAAAACAATTAACAAAGTGAAAAGACAACATGTGAAATGGAAGAGAAAATATTTGTAAACTGTCCATTCAACAAGGGACTAATAACCAGGATATGTAAGGAACTCAAGCAATGCAATAACAAAAAACACAAATAATTTGATACATATATATATTTACATATATATTTATAAAAAATAATCTATATATGTGTGTGTGTGTGTGTGTATCTCCTTCCACAATGTATATGAAAAAATATTCATCACTAATCACTGTGGAAATGCAAATTAAAACTACAGTAAAATATTAGCTCTGACCAGTTATAATTTGAGTATTATCAAAAAGACAAATCAAAACAAACCGCTTGTGAGAATGTTGATAAAAGTCAACACTTGTGCACTATTGGTGGCAATAGTATAGCCATTGTGAAGAACTACATGGAATTTTCTTCAAATACGAGAAATAGAACTATCATATGCTCCAATAATGCCACACCTGGGTATATATCCAAAGGAAAAGAAATCCGCGTATCAAAGAGATATCCGCACTATTCACAATAGTCAAAACATGGAATCAACATGGAATCTGTTCACCAACAGATGAACAGATACAGAAAATGTGACTCATGTATACAACACAATCTTATTCAACCATAAGAATTAATTGAATCCTTTCATTTGCAGCAACATGGATGGAACTGGAGGCCATTATGTGAAATCAAATAAGTTAGATACAGAAAAGTAAATATTTCACATTCTCACTCATGTATTGAAGCTATGAAAGTCCATCTAATGGAGGTAGGGAGTAAATGATGGTCAAAAAGACGGGAAAGGGTGGCACCTGTGGCTCATTGAGTATATGGCGCCGGCCCCATATACCGAGGGTGGCAGGTTCAAGCCCGGCCCAGCCAAACTGCAAAAGCAAAAACTAGCCAGGCGTTGTGGCAGGCACCTGGAGTCCCAACTACTCAGGAGGCTGAGGCAAGAGAATCGCCTAAGCCCAGGAGTTGGAGGTTGCTGTGGGCTGTGTGACGCCACGGCACTCTACTGAGGGTGATAAAGTGAGACTCTGTCTCTAAAAAAAAAAAACAGGCGGGGAAGAAGAAGAAGGATGGAGGATGAAGTAAACAAAAAAGAAATTTTAGTATGTTACAGTATTGTAGGAAAACTATAATTTACAAGAATTTGTTGTAAATTTCAAAATAGGTGTGAGAATAATTGCAAAGTCCTCAACACAAGGAAAAATATAAGTCTTTGAGGTGATGGATATCTCAGTTACCCTGATTGATCATTATACATCATATACATTTATCAAAACATTACACCTATCCAACTGTAATATATCAATAAAAATAAAAGGTAAAATGATATTTGAAAACATACTGAAAAAGAAGAAAATGTTGCCATTTATCACAACATGAATGAACTTGAAGGAATTATAGTAAGTGATATAAGCCAGATGCAGATTCTGCATGTTTTAACTCATATATGGAACTAGAAAAGCTGCAATCCTAAAAAATGAGTAGGTAGGTGGTTCCCAGGGGTCAGCTATGAAGGAAATGGATGTGACTGATTTAGAGGACAAACCTATAGCTATAAGCTTAGAAAGCTATTCCTTTCTCTTACTCTTTTTTTTTTTTTTTTTGATCAACGTAATGTAAGTGTGCCATGGAAGTTTATCTGTAGGTTCAAGGATGCTTCAAGATAAAAAAAGCTTGAAAAACATTGTTCTAGAGGCATAAACTATAATTAATAATTAGGAACTGTACACTTAGAATTTACTAAGAGAATAGATCTTATATGTTTTTGCTACACACAAAAAAAGTTAACTGTGGGATGTGATAGATGTGTTAATGAACTTGATAGTGGTAATCATTTCATAGGAAATATGTTTATCGGACCACTATGCTTTATGTCATGAATATTTACAATTTTTGTTTGTCAATCATACCTCAATAAAATTGAAAAAAGAGGTATTTCTTCAGGTTATGCATATATGTTAAATTTCACATTGTTTGAGACAGACAAAAATATAGATCTTGGGTCAGTGAACTGTAATTGGCAAGGCTGTTCTATTTTTTAAACATAAATATTTTGAAGCATAGCCATTCCCATTTATATGTTCTCCGTGGCTGCTTTCCAGGTAAAAGTGTAGACTTCAGTAGTTGTAACAGAGACCAATGGGGTTCTACAGCTGATGTTATTTACTAACGGGAGGGACCCTTTCTGAAAAGGGTTTGTTAACTTTGTCATGAATAGTGAAGAGGTAGATTTAGAATCCAGAATCTTGAAAGTAACATCCACTGTCATATGTTTTATGAGTTAATGTACTTAATTAAGCCTTAATAGCAATAGATACAGAATGGAAAACATGAACCATTTCTCCATCTCATTTACATGGTGTTAAATGTTAAAATTATAAAACATAATTCACTTTAGATACAAGCTATTACTATACATTCTAAAGGACACAGTTGCATTTTTTGCTTCATTTGCTGTTTGTTATTCAACAAATAATCATTGAGCAGATGTGTCAAGTATTCTATGAGCTGCACAACATACAATGGCAAATGTAAAAGGTATTTTTTTTAAGTTAAGCGATTTTAAATCATGAGACCTTCAGATGGTTCAGGATGTGCTAAATACAGAGTTTAGTGTATCCTGAAAAAAATGACCTTTGGATATGCTGACTTGTCTACAAATAATGTTCCACCACCTTCTTAAACATGTCAAGTCTGCCCTGTTTTTCTGTTTGCATATTATTGATTTATTACATCCAGGTTGGTTTATGAAAATTAAATGGGGCACTGCTATTTTCCTAAACTTTTTTGCCAACAATTCATGATATCAATTGTATAACATTATAAGTAATTCCATTCTTTAGGACAAAAATAGGAAGGAATAGAAAATGCCCTGCTAACAAGTAAGGGATGGTGGCAAATTTGAATATCATGAAGGTTCATAATATATTTGGCCACCTGGGAAAATGACATGGGACAGGCCAATCCCATCCATGTTCTTCCTCAATTTCATCATCAGTCATTTCTTCCAGGGGTCCTGTTTTCTTACCTAAGTGATGTTTTCACAAAATATTCTTTTGTTTTTCCTGTTTAATAAAAAACATGGATTGGTTCAATCAGTACTCCCCACCAACAATACATTTTTTTATAACCTGATTTGTGGGCTCATCTCCAATACAAAGTATCCCATTTCATTTTCCCGTGTGGCCATGAGATAACAAGTTGGGACCAACTTCATGAGCGTCCCAGGCTACTTGTGCTCATATCATGTGGTATAGAACTGTGGGTCTGGCTCCTCCACGATTACATTCTCCTCTTCCAGCATCCCATTCGGTATTCTCAAAGTTGCACTGATCATATTTGTCTCGTTACTCACAACCACACAGACTTCAGGCTTCCCATCTTTTATACTGCTTTATATTTTATCTGTCTAAGGGGATGGGATAGCAAGAGTTGGCCCTATTACCATGAAAAGGAGCGTTTTGCTTATCCTTAGAAAAACACTTCTGCATTTTATTTCCTGGTGCCCTGTTTGGCTATATCATAAATGATAAAATGCAGGAATAAATATTCATTTTCTTTTTATTACCCTACTATTCGCTTTGGACTTCAAGACTCAATCAGCATAATTACCAGTCTCTCAGGAAATGGTCTTTGTTTTTTATTTTTCATCAAAATCTTTGAATATATAATAGGAGATCACAGTAAATTTTAACCATTAATTGACTTCTCTGGCGGTCAGAGGACTGGCCATGGAGTCTAGAGACGTGACTATACACAAAGAGCATTGGAGAAGAAAAACAGAAAAGGGAAATCAGTGAATGGGGCTACCAGTCTATGAGGTCACTACTAGATCTTTGGGAAAAAAAAATTAAACTAATCATCAATATAATCAGCGCAATTATGAAAATTTTCCTGTTTTAGAGAATATGATAGAAAAAATGTGAAAGATAATAAATATTCATCTATGAGAAAAAGGAATGAATATATTCATACTGGAAAATAACAAGGTATTGAAACACTTTATGGCTTGGAATTCCTGGTCTATGGGAATATAACTCCTTTGTGTTTGGGAATGCTAAATATATACAGAAGGTGCCAAAAAAATATATACACATTTTAAGAAAGGAGAAAAGACTGTATTAAATTTTTAATATTCAAGTCTTGTTTGACTCCTGCAGTTATAGAATTATAGAGGTGCTCAACATGTATTGATCTTTGTTTTTTGTATATATTGAGTATTACAATTTTAATTCAGTTGTCTTTCTTTCTTTCTTTCTTTCTTTCTTTCTTTCTTTCTTTCTTTCTTTCTTTCTTTCTTTCTTTCTTTCTTTCGCAGTTTTTGGCCAAGGCCAGGTTTGGACCCGCCATCTCCGGTATATGGGGCTGGCACCCTACTCCTTGAGCCAGAGGCACTGCCCTGTTTTTCTTTCTTCAAATGCATACAATGCTTTTTTGAAATAATCTTTATTTCATTATTAAAACAATATATCAACAATAACAACAACAGCAATAAAACATGGGGCCAGAATTCAGGCTTTTTAGTTAGGTTTTCAAACAAAATACTTGAAATACACAAGCTAGTCTTCAATTATCATTACATATTAATTTCAATTATTTGTTCGATAGCAACAAACCTTAAATCATTAAATGTCATTGTCAGATACCACATAAAACAAAAGACATGCAGAGATAAAACTTCCTAAGCTCTTGTTTTTGTACAAGTCATATAACTATTAATTTCCTCTAATTTTCTGTTACACTTGATTAAGAATAAAGATTGTATTGAATCTTGAAGATACATAACACACAAATTTGTACTGTGGAATGATTTCTGCAAAAATACTACAGGATGGTGCCTGTGGCTCAAAAAGTAGGGTTCCAGACCCATATACCAGAGGTGGTGGGTTCCAACCCAGCCCTGGCCAAGAACTACAAAAAAATAAAAAATAAAAAAAGAATACTGCAGATTGTTAGTGGGAGGTAAGAAGTATTGATATTTGGCTTTTAAAAATGTTTTTTTGAAGGCAAAAATTTTTAATATAATAATTAATTTCAGTCCTTTTTTAACCCTCAGTGCATGAATTTTTCAACCATGACAGACAGGCAAAAGTGTTATTAATCAGGTTCAGTAATTTCCATCCAACTTACATAACCGGTGTTAGTTAGGAGAAAAATACCTTTAACTTAATATTTCATCAATTTTAACATCAATTGTGAAATTTTATGAATAATCTGAAAAATTATGAGTATAATTTACTAACTTATAACATATCAAAAATCCTAGATGATATAAAAAGAAACGACTAATGAAACTGTATTTTTAAACAGCAAATTGAAATAAGAAGAAAAACTTAAGAGATGGTTTGGTATGTTGATTTTGGTTTTTATCAGACTAATAGTAGACCTCAATCAGCATGAAAGGGTGATACCCTGTATCATGATTATTTTGTAGTATATCGTCTTACCATGTCAGTGATCAAAGTAAGCAATTTTCCTATGTAGGATATATTTTATTGCCAAAAAATCATTTAAGGCCACAACCACATGTGATTTCCCGAATAATTAATGATATTAATTTCTCAGAGGTGGTGTTTTTGACACATACATTTGGTCAGTACGAATTCACAGGGCTTGAAAAGTCCGGGAAGGTAGATGAAATCTTTAGTCCAACAATGAAATAAGGAAGCAAGAACACAGCACCTGGTAATGGTTTGACTACTAGAAAAAAAAATATGAAAAAATACATATTCAGATTGTATTGCAGGTAGAAAATTGCGTTGTGATGAGAAATTAAATGTTGCACATTTTTTGAGTACTGATCCTGGCATTAGATAGCCCTGCCTCAGGAAACATGGAAATTCTCCTTAACTGGCCTGAGCGTCCGTATGTTCTTCTCAACTATTGAACAGAGATGTAAGGTATCCACTGTATCTCATGGGCTTGCCGGTAAAGGGTACAATGCATGTAAAACCCTTGGCCCCGTACCCAGGATATAAGAAACTAAATAAATTTTAGTATATTAGTAATTAATTTCAGATTAATATTCACATTTTTATTTAAAAGCAGCAAATGATAAGTGCCAGATAATTGGATCTCAAAACCTATGTTTTTTTTTTTTTTACTTTTTCAATTGTGTATTATCGATCTTATCTCCACTAGAAAGTCAGCTTCATTGCCCAAAACCTATGTTTTTTAAGCACATGTAGTTGAGAGGCAGATGCCTTCGATCAGTTGATAAGAAAACTTATATGAATAGTGTAGTGAGTGATGACTCAGCTGACAAAGTTTGTTATTTAAGGGAGCTAGTTTATCATCTTTAAAGAAGATAAATTAAACTTTGAATTTTTCTACCAGGACTGCCCTTGAAAAACTCATCAAGGTAAGTAGTTCTGTAGGAAATTAAAATCAGAGCCATAATTATAGTGATGTTGCAGTCATTAATGTATTTTCTGAGAGTTCCCTTTACTTCTTAATTATTTTATACCAATAGGAGTTGATAAAGCCTGCAGAGGAAGAGGTTGGGATCTATAAATAGCTAGACCACATCATTATCAAGTTAGGAACTGTTCAGAATGCAAATGGTGTTATAAAATTAAAATTAAACAATTTTGATATTTCAGGTATTAATTGATGAATTGATTGTATTATATATTTAGTATATAAAATAAGTATATTCAAAAGCTATTAAAATAATACTTTGTAAAAATATTAACATCTTTGTGCATTAAAAAATAAATATAAAAGTGTCTTTAATCTCTTCAGTGATTCATTGTATTGTTATAAAATGTTGAATTTTGCCAACTTTTTGACAACTATTCCCCATACCAGTAGCACCTCATTTCAGTGTATTCGCTGGCCAGATTGACTGTACTTGTGTTTTTTCCTGAAAGTTGGACAGTTGAGTATTGAAAACATCCAATGGAACAAACTGATCCCCTACACAAGCGCTTCCCGCGTGCAGCCTCAGCTCCACTTCTAGTAAAGGTGCAGCTTTAGCTGACCCTATGGAGGTCATGCTCCACCTGCCTGCTGGGCCCTTGGCACCAGGTGCCCAAGTGTCAAATGGTCACCTGCAGGTTATTGTGAATGAGGCTAGTTAATATTCTAGGATTTAAGAACTCATGTAGATGTCCACTCTCTTTTAATGGTCTTGTCTTTTGCATAAAATTTTGCCTCGGAGACATTACTATGACCCAGTGTGACCCACCACTTAAATATCCAGAGTTTGTCTAAGCCCAAACTCAGGGAAGAGTCAGGCTTATGTGGGTTCCTAGCTTGAAGTACAGCATTCAAATTAAACTTAGCCGAAATCATCTGAACTGAGTCAACTGAAAATTGCATAACTGATAAATGATCTGTTTAAAGCCATGGAATTTTAGGATGATTTGCTACAAAGAGAAAGCAAAATCAGTACTTGGAAGTGGATTACTGCTGTAGCTGAAACCTAAATTTAGTAAGAATATTTCTTTTGGAACTGAGTGGTGAGAGGTGAGTAACAAATAAAAGGTTGGGTAATGACCATGAAATCCTTGTAAATGTTTGGGAAAATAACCAAAACCTTTAGGAAACTTTTGTATTCACATATTTACCTAGTGTATTTTTAGACCAGACAGAAGCAATTTATGAGCTGTGGGTGGACAGCGTAAGCTCCTGTGCAACACACCTGGGCACAAGCCCAGCACAGGAGCCGAGTCCAGCTAGAGGCAAGGCCTGAGGAACTCTGTCTCGCTATGTTTCCTAATTAGTTAAGAGACTCATTGGCAACAAGAGACGATGGTCTCAAAAAATCACTGAATTTTGTAATTCAACGAACCCTAACCCTTACGCAGAAACAATAAGATAATTGGAAAAATTCAAAGTTTCCTACTAATGCTCTTTGAATGATACTTCATTTTAAAAATCATTGCAATACAGAGGCAGACTAAGATTTGGGAATCTGTGGGAAAAGGCAAAACATGAAAATAAAAGGGAAAGAAGAGTAGGTCGACAGGAAATGACAGGTGACTTGTGAGAAGAATGACGAGATAAATGGTATTAAGAAAATGAAGAGCATTTTACATGAGAAGGTTGTATGACTTTGGGACACAGAGAGGGTGGGGGGAAGGTCATGACGAGAATATTAGCAAAAGAGAAGCGTATCCAGTGGAGAACAATGATGAACGTTTATGAACATTCTGTGAATACGGGCTTGCGTATCATTAATCATGCTCTGTAAAATCACGTGAAGGTATATTAAAACAGTGATTGGAGTAAGTAAAATTTAGGAGTACTTAGATTTTTGAAAAGTGTTCTCCCTATTCCTGAAAAGATCTGAGTGTTTTGCCATTAAGTTTAAAAAATAAGTTCACAGGGTAAACAAATATTAAAGTACTATGAATAACTGACTGATCAGTTACAAGCAGAATACATACATATTTCTCATTTTTTTCTTTTGTCCCCAAGTATTTTATTTTAATCCAACCTAGTAACCTCTAGTTCACCAGATTTCAGTTATACTGGGAAAAATATTACACAACTTATTTTTCCTATCCTCTAAATTCTCCCCGTCTCTTTTTGCTTTCTTTTTTTCTCTCTCCCCACTTCTCATGTTCCCTGCAAAAATAAACCTGATCCTGGGTATGTTTTAAAAGCATTTAGGTTAAATACTGGAGTGTACCCTGAATTGTTCTTTATTTCTTTTAAGCTGTTTAAATGATTCATTATGGATGTGTTACCAGTATCTTCCTTTCTATGGGCTGTGATGTTTTCCAATGAAGTTTAAGAATAAATAAATAACAGAGAAACTTTTAAAAATGCATTGGCCTATTGCTTTGGGGTTTGGAGTAATCATAGCAAAAATGCTTTGTTGGCTGATTTTACGTTATGGACTGGGCTCTTTTCTCCAAGCAGAGTCATAAAATTGCTTAGCCATTTTTTTCAATTACCAATAAAACCTGTCAAAGAGCTATGCTTAAAAGTGACTCGTTAGCTGAAGTCAGCTCTTTTATTTATATTTAGTGAACCCACAATACCTCTGGCATTTAATATTCCAACAAGATGTTAGCGTCCAAACAATTATCTGGTATACTAATGCCACATAACACTTTAAATATTTTTATTCACCTGCTCCCAATAAAGTCTATTTAGACAATTTTAAAAGGAAAAAACTAATCATTTTCAATCACAGATGTTATTTTAGGGAAATATCTGTGATGTACCAAATTGCTTTATATCTGAAGCATATCGTATAATGTAAACATGTGTCAGTCCAACAAAACTGTGTTTATTAAGGCACTTACATTTTTTTTCAGTTGGTTCAGTGGCATGAACTAGGGTATGTATTGCAACATTACACAGGATAAAGGTTTGAATGACAGGTGACATATGGCACCTGTTCTTAATCGTTAATGTCAATGGTAAAAATGTTGCCCCCCACGACCTGCAGTGTGTTCAGCATCAAATGATGGAAAAACTGTGCAAGTTAAAGCAATGACTCGACAGAAGAAAAGCAAAATGGTAAAATGCCATTTATGGGATTAAAGCGCACAAGCGACCGTGGCACCGAGCCTAAATGATTTCTACAACAAAGAACGTGTTAAATGCAATGAAATGTCCTTTTCCACTCAGCACATATCTGAACCATCCTGGGATGACAATGCATGTCCCCACTTCCCTGTGAATTTCAAAGACTCATCAACTCCTACATGAAAGAAGAGACTTGAAAATGATTCAGTCTTGGGGCGGTGCCTGTGGCTCAAAGGAGTAGGGCACCGGCCCGTAATACCAGAGGTGGTGGGTTCAAACCTGGCCCCAGCCAAAAACTGCAAAAAAAAAAAAAAGAAAGAAAATGATTCGGCCTTCATAATTGTAGGCATGTAGGCAAAATAATATGTTTTGTAATGCGATAGTCTCCCTCATTTATAGTGGTGAGCTATGGTCATACAAAAGCAGGAAAACCCGAAGGGGCCAATGATATGTAAGGGAAACTTCTATTTGGAACCTAAAGCAGGTTTCTGTCGCTGTGATTATTTATGTGTCCGTCTGTACTTTGCACAGAGCAGAGTGTTTGAAGAGGCAGAACAAAATGCAAAATTTGGCCATTAGCAAAATATCCGGTGTTTCTCCATCACTGGAATGAGGCTCACTGTACACACTTCACGGGATTATTGGGTGGAAGGCAGACAATAACACTGGGAATTCCTTCCATTCGCTCTGGGATAACATTTTACAATGGTTGGTTCATACAAAATAAGTGTGACAAACCTAGTACCTTGTGTGTATAACTATAAAATTGAAATGAAGATGCCATTGATTTAAACATATTCTCTGGAATGTCTGTGAACATTTAGAATGACTTTTTGTTGGGGAAAAACAGCCACAGGTGTGGATGAGATTGTGGACTGGTACACAGTGTCAAAGAATGGAGGTGCTCTTCAGCATACAATGGGAACAGGATTTGGATTTCCTTGGGCATTCAAGAAAACAGTGAATGAAGCAGAGCTGGGCAGACAGCGTGCCCCGAGGCATGTAGTTCACTATAAATCACAGCATAAATTCTTACATGGACTAGTGTATCTGATCCCGTTAATTTATTTTCAGTGTTAACTTCTTGATAAATTCTAAGAATATGCAATAGGATCTTAAAAAAAGTTTCAGTTCTCAACATTTTATGAGAACAAATAGAATGTAATTCTCAATATTTCTTTATTTTGTATAAATATTACAAAAGAATATATTAGGTTATAAGGCAAATAATGTTAAAAGATCTGGGAAAATAATTGTAATAGTTATAGGAAAAGAGAGATTAATTGCAAACTCATATATATTTTGATTTCATTTTTACTTTTTTTATAGATAGAGTTTATTAAAAAAAAGTGACATTTTTACTTTTTTTTTTTTTTAGAGACAGAGTCTCATTTTATTGCCCTCAGTAGAGTGTGGTGGTGTCACAGCTCACAGCAACCTCCAGCTCCTGGGCTTAGGTGATTCTCTTGCCTCCCCAGTAGCTGGGACTACAGGTGCCCGCCACAGCGCCCAGCGATTTTTTGTTGCAGTTTGGCCGGAGCTGGGTTCAAACCCACCACCCTCGGTATATAGGGTCAGCACCCTATCCACTGAGCCACAGGCACCACCCTTCACTTTTACTTTTATTACATATTGGCTAACTTGCTACATGGTAGATTTATTTTAAGAAGGCCCTAAACTAATCAAAAACAAAAATCTTTTTGATCTCAATCTTCACATTTCTTGCTTTTCTGGTCTTGCTCATTTATAAGCAATATAAATATTCAACCAAGCACTAAGGCCAATCATTCTGGGCTAACCACTAATTTTTCTCTTTTTTTCACACCACATTAAGTTAATTGACAAATGCTCCCAGCTCTACCACAAAAATAAGTTTTATTCCAAAGCTTCAGTTTTGACTATAACATGAGCATAATGTGTTCTTTCAATCTAGTGTCCTACCATAGCCTCTTCCTAACCCAGGGGTAATTCCTTTCCTACATAATAACTGGGATGTTCTTTTTTAAAATTAAAAAATAAGTAGATAACAGTAGTCCCCTCTTTATTGGCTCTGACTGTGTGACTCTGCCTTCTGCCTATTCTGCAAAGCTGCCAGGCTCATTCCTGTCTTCAGCCTTTACCAATATTCTTCTATTTCCCCCCAATACTGTCCCCTCTGAATGTGGTTCACGGGACTCATTCTTATCTTAAATTTAAATCTCAACTCTAATATCACCTGCTCAGAGAAGAATATCCTCTTATTCAAATGTCTGAAGAGCCCTCTCAATATTATATACTCTATTTTATTAAGGTGTATGGCACTTGTGACTATCTAAAACAGGCTCACATCTCTCCCTGTTTCAATGTAATCTCCCAGAAAACAAAGTATTGAAGACTCTTGCTTACCAAAGTCTGGAGACTAGACTGTTACTCTTTTGTGAACACTGGCGAAGAACTCAATACTCCTGGCTCAGAAATAAAGGTTGTATTAATTAAGACACAACAAACGCTATGAGCTTCAACCCCTCTTCATGCATGCCCACCCAAGTCCTGAGAGTCCTAAGCACAGAAGTACAGGTAACTGATACAGAAATGGCAGCTTTACATCACACACAGAGAATTAGGAGCTTGGGAAGTCCTACACTTTTGTAGTGAGCCATTTGCTAGCTGACCCTTTTTATGCTACACAGAAAACTCTGAGGGATGACCAGACAAGGAACAGTTAGGGCCTCACTGGTATGATTCCCAGCAAGAAAATGCAGGGGCTTTTGCAAAAATTCACCCTTAGCCTGAAAGATTCTTGAATGAAAATGGATTTTGGCATGTCATTCTATGGACTGCTCTTATCAATCTGACCATGAGAGGGCAGGAGACCAAATCCAGTTGATTAGGCCTATACAAGAAGTAATTAAGGCTATTATCAAACAGAGTCAAAAAGGAACAAAATGAGGCTAGTCGAATTAGGCAAAGCTGCAGTATGGAGTTCTTTATGCTCCTCATCCTCAGGTTCAAAATAGGAGTGTGGAAGGGAAGGGCTTTGGATGTAGTGTAACACAAACCTGTCATCATTAGTGATTCATGCAAGGGACTTTGGGCTGACCTGCCAATCCACATACTGAAATTGACTGAGAACAAGAGCCCCAGAATGAAAACTTCTCCTCAATGGAAACATTCCATGGCCTAGTGTAAGTGACACAGGAACATGGCACCTGAAGGGGCTTTGGTCATGCTGGTTCAAGACTTGTTATTTGAACTTGACTTGGATCTCCAAACATTGCCAAGTATCAAGAAGTAATTGCAGCCCAATACCACATCTGGTGTAATTCTAGGTTGCTTAGACATCAAAGAAGTATATGACTTGGTGTCAGTCAGATTGAAACCCAGTTCTGCTGGTTCTCCTTGTTAGTACACATACCAGGGAGGTCCACCTGCGGAAGTCACTGGCTGTGGTTCCTGATGCAGCTTGATAGAGGAACGGATCCCTTTCATAGGAGGGATTTTAGTATGTGGCATTATTTGTTTTCGTAGCTTATGTGGAGGGGGGGATTTTAAGGCAAGAAGCACCTCTAATTGCAAAATATAGCTGCTGCTTAATTCAGAAAGAAGGTGTTACTTTTTAATCTTATTCTTCATCTTACAAGCTTAATGTGTTCCTTTCCTGGTGTCACACAACTGGTATAGATTATCCCATTAAATAATAAATCTTCAACCTCTCCCCAAACCAACTCCCACTCAGACCTTTCATGTCCTTGGGCAGATGCAAGAGGATCAAGGGCACTTTAACAAGGGGGCTCTGCAGGACAGCCTGACCGGCAGTGACCTCTGTCAGGTGTCAACGTCTTAATAATCGAGGACCCTGCCAATCCAACCTGAGAACTGAAGAAAATTTATCTTCCTTAAGCTCCTATTTGTGAGCTGTCACCCAAGACTTCATGTTTACTATGCTGGGCTGAAATCCTAGTTAGGGGAAAGATAGATACTTCATGTGCAGGAACGGCCAGGGTGCAGCTCATATTTTGGAAGGAAATATTTTTATAAACCTCCTTCTCAACATGATCATGAGCCATGAGGTGGTCCAGAGAAATGATCTTTTTATTGGGACACCACATTCAGAAATCAAATTATTTTATCATAACCTTTGAACTAAATAGAGCCGCAAATTTTTTTTTGCATTGATTTTTGCAGAGATGCTCAACAATACGAATGCCAATATGTCAACATGTGACAGAAAAGATGGACGTCTATCCAGTTCTTTCGCTTCGAAGTCATTACTGAGTGGATTTTGTATAATAAAAGTGTTGTCATAATTGGTAAAAAAAAAAAAAAACAAAACAAAAAACGGAAATCAAGATACTCTTTAAAAATGAATTGGTATATAAACTAGCACATTTATACAGAGAATTTTTATTACACATTAAATTATTATTGTACAGGGCATTGTTAGTCAGTAATAAAAGTTGAGCTAGCCAGATATGAAAACACATGGATGAAACTTAAATACACACTGCTAAATGAAATACGCCAGTGTGAAAGACTGCTTACTATGTGATTCCACATACAGTCTATAATGACAAAACTGTAACTGATAAGAAAAGTAGTTGCCACGGGTTTATAAGATGTCTTAAAGTGATGAAACACAGGGAAATCTTTATGAAATAACTTTCTATGATGTGATAAGGCATATTTGCAAAAACTCAAAGAAATACACAGCTCAATGAGTGTTACTGGATATCTGATTTCTCAAAAATAATTTAGGATGCTGGGTGATTTCAGGATGAATTTGGAAAGTGACAAAATAATCCAATTGTATTATTATGCATAGGTGAACAACCTCACTAAATTGGGAAGGGGTTGGGGGAAGAGCCAATCTAAGTAATGTTAAAAATGAGTGGAATCTATGAATCTAAAGGGAAAGAAATTTAACATAAATTCTGATACCACTATTACAACAATACTGGGATTGAAGAATTAGGAAAATGGATGGCAAAAGGTAGAAGCTACATTTTTTCACTGTTCCCTGATACTAAAACTATTCAAGTAAAGGCTGGAAGATTGAAGTGTGGCCCATTTCTTAAAATAAACACCAATTTGGATTAATTTCCTCACATCCAATGCTTTGTATGTGATTACAAAGTAAGGTTTTCCTTTTATATTTTGGAGAATCAGCATAGCTTATTTGGCTGAATGTATAAAATGCCGATAAAATATCTAAACTTGCCTAATAGAAACTTAAAATACAGTAAAAGGAAACCACATTAAACAAATTTTATTTAAAACTCCTTAGACCTATGGCAGGAGAATAGCAAGGTTACAAAAGGGACAGAGAACAGACAAGTTCATTATAAGGAATCAGGGGGAATTTCTGGAAGAGATGGTTTCTGAATGGACTCTTGAAAATAGATAATAGTTATTTACACTAGGGAGGGAGAAAAGTGTATATCACAACATAGTTTCCAGGAGGGCAAACCTGGGGATACTGCGAGATAGTGTCACAGCTCCTTGAAGCCATGTTGCCTAGTGGACCATTTTATCTACAGTTTCCTCTGAAGGAATATGTGGATATCACCCCATAGTAGGCTCTGCCTGTCACGTTATCTTGCATTTTACTTTCATATTCAAATTAATCTTCTCTTTAAATGTAAGTTAACTCTATCCTCTATTATGAGTTGCATTTTACTTGCATATTCAAATTAACCTTCTCTTTAAACGTAAGTTAACTCTATCCTCTATTATAAATATTTTTTATTCGAATGTTGTCATAAAAATATGTGTGTTTTCCCCTTCTGATTTGATAAAATTGTTTAACATGAATATTTAAGGTTAACATCTGGATATTATTATAAATTTGCTTTCAGGGATATATTTCACAGTGGTTGCTTTAAAGAATATACAATACATTTTCTCGTTAAAAAGAACGCACTTCATTTTTCCCCCCAAACAGAAAAAGTAAATCTGGATACAATGGAATTAGGCTGATATCACTCACCGTTTGTCAAACATAGCCTCAACAACTTCCTCTAAGAGCAAAGAATGCACAAAGAGGTTTATTTGCATGTGTATATATATCTTTTTAAAATTCTTAAAGCAATACAATATATTCAGGTGTAGATATTTATGAATATTTTATGCATTGATTTGTGCTTATGAGCACAGAGTGCCAGAGACAAGAGTTTTTAAACAATAATTAAAATACCAGCTGCTGATTCCCTTATCCAGAAAGGTTTACATAGACAATGGGTTCTCATCACCCATGCTTGCTCTCTCATTACTGCCTCTGTGTGTTCAAATAAATGTTCAATGCATAGCTCTTTTTCTAATTGTAATTTCTTAATTAAGTTAATAGAAACAAGTACTGCGAATGTGTAGCTCATGGTGTGAAGGAAATATCAACCACTGAGTAACACATCCCCTACTGGGGTGATTAAATTAACAGAACTGTAATTAAATGAACAAGAACTGTTAGTTTCAGAAGCTTCCCTTACGTAGTATTTCATAAAGTGATTAAGGGACTTTGTAAATCAGAGACCTTAGATTGCCCCTTTACTGCATAATTGCTACAATAAACATGATTTTGTTCATTTTTTAAACTGCCATAGTAACCAAGAAGAAACTTTAGAGAAGGCCTCATCTGTATGTATCCATGCCCCCAGAATACTTGCCACTGATGTCCTTGTAAGGGGGCATTCGTATCACTGGACCTCAATACTGGCACTATGATCTGTTAAAACCTTTTTGAACCTCTTACATATTGGACAACGAGGATGTTTTCCAAAATAACTACCTTTCGTAGTTTTTAAAAAAATACTATGTTTAATCATTTTCAATAACAGTTCTGTGAGGGATGGCTAGAGAGTGGCATAGATGGGAGTTTAAAGAGGTCCTGGAACAGATTAAGTCAGAATCTTTTCAGTTAAACAAATCAGGGTAGGCTGATTCCTTGAGAGCATAGATTAACGTCAAAAATATTTGGGTTCCAGTCTTAGTTCTGACACTTTATTTGACTTTATTCGCCACATCTAAGCTCAGAGGGAATCTCTTCTGCTGAGAGCTGTATGGGAATGAGCACTTGCAAACCACGGCCCCGTGTATGTTCCAGTTTGCACACACCCGTCCAAGGCGGCCCTGTTCCTTCAGGGAGTTACAGCTCTGTTGCCCCCACCTTGAGCTGCCAAGACGATCAGAGGTTTCTGCTTTTTTTCTATCCTGCTTTTATTTTCCCATGCCTCTCACTGGTCTTCCGGAGTTAGGCTTGTGGTATTAATAAAGAATATATATTAAAAAAAGAAAAAGAATATATTGGCTCGGCGCCTGTGCCTCAATGGGCTAAGGCGCCAGTCACATACGCCTGAGCTGGCGGGTTCAAATCCAGCCTGGACCCACCAAACAACAATGACGGCTGCAACCAAAGAATGGCCAGGTGCTGTGGTGGGCGCCTGTAGTCCCAGCTACTTGGGAAGCAGAGGCAGGAAACTCGCTTGAGCCCAGGAACTGGAGGTTGCTGTGAGCTGTGATGCCACAGCACTCTATCCAGGGTGACAGCTTGAGGCTCTGTCTCAAAAAAAAAAAAAAAAAGAATATATTGTCTGCCTCTTTCCAAATGAGCAAATTTTGGTGAATCACTTAATCTATCTGAAACTTGTTTTCTCCCTGTGTAAATTGGAAGAGAATGATGGCTTAATTTAGGTTTTAACCTCCTCCCACCAAGACAAAAAGTCTTAAAACAGGAAGAAGATGCAGGAGTTTTAATTGGGAGATAATGTACAATACACACACACACACACACACACACACACACACACGCCAGCAACCGAACTTGAACTCTATGACACCTCTGCCAAACTTACAGAGTGTCTCCCAGAACTGTTCTTCTGAGGAATGGGAAACTGGGAATTTGTCTACTCGGTCTCGGACCCAACTTAGCTAAATTGCCTTCCAGTAGTGCCCAGTGAATATTTCAGGGAGTAAACTGCAGATATTTTGTTGATGCCAAATAAAGAAACCTTCAGTGCGGGTCTCAGCTCTCTAAAAACAGCCCAGTCTAGCTCAGGGGAAGATAAAGCCAGTACTAAAAACAGCTGCTACATATTCCTAACTTAGGGCATTATAAGCTGTCTTTTTTTTTTTTTTTTTAAACTTAATAGCTTTATTGCTACTTCACTGCAACAGAAAAGTTCTACGTTTGATACTGCAGCTAAAATGATTCTTGGCCTTTCCCCCAAACTGGACGTTTTGTTTTCTCTAATCTCACCTGACTTTCTGACTAAAATAAATATTTTTCAGTTTGTATCCAATTGTTTTCTTCTTCACCCAGGCTTACATTTCATTTGCTGCTGCTTTGAGGACAAAATGCTTTCTGTCTGTTTCTGTTTTTCTCTCTTCTTTCCCGTGTCCCCTCCCTCATTTTTGTAAGATCCAGGCTCAACTCTAAATTCTATGTGAAGCCATCTTCATACAATCCGATCTGCTCCTTTTCCTGAGTTCCCATGAGGTCCACTAACGGCTTCAATTCAGCAGGCCTAACATTTAAGTAAATTGATCTGACTTTCACTCTCAGAGGATATGGGCTCACCAAGGGCAGGTACAGTTTCCTATTCAGCTGCCTGTTCTCTGATGTGGCTGGAACGCTGCGCGTTGGCTGAACAAGGACCGGATGACTCCCCGGGAACAGGTGAATCAGGCTGACGGTCCCAGGTCTCTTTTATTGGCAGAAGTTTTCACCTGGAATCTGCATTTCCTTCTTTATTCTTTCATGTAATTTTGAACAAAAAGTGTATCTAACCATGAAATTGTTTGTAACCAAAAAAAATTCCTCATCTAAAGTGGGTCATACTAAAACTCAGTTATTTTAAGGATGAAAGCAGCAGATTGGAGCGGCAGCCTTTCTTGCATGGCTTTTACTTACGGACTTGTTTTCTAAGTATTTGAATTAATACGAAACGTCCCCAATGATAGGAGATTAGGTCCTCTACATTAGCTAATCCTTTGTGAAGTAACAGCATGCCCAAATGTCGCTTAGTTCTAATCAAAGACTTGATCCATGTGGTGAAATACAGCAAAAGGAAGGCCGCTTTGATATGCTAATGAATCATGCATTATTCATGAAGTGTCGCTCACCATGGACGCTGATATCAACTCTAGCAGAGAAAACAGTTATTACATTTTGTTTCATTTAATTTCCATGCTTTGCTTGAGAAGTGAATATAAATGAAGAGAATGCTAATCTTTGTTTTTAGTAAACCAATTTTTCGAGGGAACAATAGACCTCCTTTTTTTCTTCCTTAGATCTACTTCAGATTTCCAGAGGATATATTACTTTTTATGGAAGTATGTGTTCCACTCCTGGCAAAGCTTCAGCTCCTATACACTGGACCGTGTCATTTAGTGAATACATAACTTGTATTGTTGACCAATTTATACAAATAACATATACAATTTATTGAATACCTATATTCAATATTTTGTGTGCATTATCACTAATAACAAGAGCAATTAAAAAAAGAGAGACTCGGTATACACAATACCCTGTAGTTACACAAATAAAAAAGTGTGGAAATGGAGTTTAAATTCCTGTGTACCTTGCTCCATGCCCTTTACTACTGTATTCATGTCAATGGACTAAGTTTTATGTAGGAAGAAGCAACTGCCGAATCTCTGTAACACAGCACAAAATAAGTTTATCTCTTACTTAGGCTATCTGCTTTATGGACGTACAGGGAGACTCTAACTAGGGTGACAAATTTCCTGCATTATCACAGCAGTGGAGAGAGAGTATGGTAAAGGGGCGCTCTGGGCCTCCAAGCTTCTGTGTGTAAGAAGTACATTTTGCTTACATTAGATTGACCGAAGCAAATCCCACGGCCATCACTAATTTTTAAGAGCACTGAGAGCAGTTCAATTTTCCTGTTAGCTTGCAAAAATAGAGCTGTAAATATATAGTAAACTGTATTGATGACGGCTGCACCATGTTATTTCCCAAATGCATTTAGAGATCTGTCTTGATAGTATACATTATCACATAGACATATATCTCTCTCATTCTCTCTCTCTCCACACACACTCATGGAAACACATATACACACACTGTGTCCATAAAGTTCATGTGCAATTTTAAAATAGTTGTCTATTTTAAAACTTTTTGGACATCCTGTATATAGTTTTTCAAATTTCAGAGAAATAAAGAGCTAATATAATGTAAGCTTGTGTAACATACATTTTCATTGCTTCCTAGTAATGACCTTTGAATGGTCTGTTCCAATTTTTCTGTCATATACAAACTTCCTTTTTTTCTTGCCTTTAAAGATAGGGTCTTGCAATGTTGTCCAGGCTTATCTCAAACTGCTGGACACAAGTGATACTCCAGCCTCTAGAAACTATGGTATTCTGAGTGTGATCTTCCATCACTGAGTTCCTTTCTCTCTCTTTTTTGAAGTGGAAATCCTTTTATTATATGTTCCCTACTTTCCAAATAATGCTAAAGACAGGATACTATATTAACTGCACTAAAATTCTGCTCATTTGTTTTCTTTCTAGATGCATAACCTTCAGAAGTGTTTTAATCATGACCTGATTATGTTGAAAGAAAACTGAAAATTCAGCACATGGCTATATTGTCTAATTTTAGTGAGTGTGGTACTAGCAGTTATTAAGATAATGAGTAAATGTTTTCCAAAATCCTATGATTTTTTTCCTTGCTATTTGTTAATCAAAGAGTCTCATGTGGAATACAAAAGGTAAAAGTGGGAAAAAAGTCATTATTGGTGAATGAATTTGGTGAACGCAAATGGTGGCTTACTCAGACACATTGGCCCCCATTCTTTCCTCCAGGAACTGTTCAGACAAGGTGGAGTCCCTAAAACTCTCCCAGACTCTAACTTTTTGTTCCAATTTGGCTATCGTTGGCTGTCAGATGGACCCACAGTATCCAATTGTCCTGTACATTACCCTCTATCTCTTTCTACTGCACCAACGTTTGAAGTCAAAATGTTTGGATTGTTTGATGGGTTTATTTAAAATATTTTCCGCCACTTGGCAATAATCACAAAGTAGCATTTATAATCTACATGAAGCAATCCAAAACTGTAAGAAGCAGGATACTGTGAGATATCAATTAACCATGACCAATCCTGAAATAGACAGATGTGGTAAATACAAGGCAATAACTTTAAAAAACATAAAAGAAGCCTAATCATAGAAATGGAAAACAAATTAAAGAATTAAACTGAAAAAAATCTAAAACAAAAAATAAATATTAGTAGATTAGATTGATAACATAATTTAGAAGACAAAAGAGAAATATATGAAAGTTAAAGAGAGATCAATAGGATGAAGTCTTTATTTTTTTTTATGTTAGAAGCATGAACCCAGACTCATGTGTCTATTTGAATACCAGAAGTTACATGAAATGTATAAATGACTAAGTAAAAAGAGTAGCACAATTAAATACAAACATGACAAATATGGAAAAAGTTGTAAAAAGACATATCATAGCCAAAATTGAAAAAAAAAATTCAAAAATAAAGCAAAAATCTTGACCAGCCAGAGACAAAAACATCTGTTACATACTTAGAGGAAATAATGTCTTACACCCTGGAGATCAGAGGTCACACTCAAGAGTGAGACCCTGTCTACTAAAAACCAAAAAAGAGGGTGGCGCCTGTGGCTCAAAGGAGTAGGGCACTGGCCCCAGATGCCAGATGGGGCAGGTTCAAACCCAGCCCTGGCCAAAAACAACAAAAAAAAAAAAAAAAAAAAAAAAAGAGAGAGAAACAAAAAGAAAAAAAAAGAAAGAAAAATTAGCTGGGTGTTGTAATGGGTCTCTGTAGTCCCAGCTATCCAGGAAGCTGAAGCAGGAGAGTCGCTTGAGGCAGGAGTTTGAGATAGCTGTGATCCAGGATGACCTAGCACTCAAGCCTGGAGCAATAGAATGAGATTCTTTGTGGAAGGAAGGAAGGAAGGAAGGAAGGAAGGAAGGAAGGAAGGAAGGAAAAAAGTAAGGAAGGAAGGAAAGAAGGAAAGAGAGAAAAGAAAAAGCCAAGGTTACTATATTAATGGAGAAAAAAGACTAATGTAGACTTCATGGATGTTACAAAAATAAGGAGGGAATGTCCTAATGATAAAAGAGCCAATTCTCATGAAAAACTTAACAAACCTAGTGTGTAAATACCTAAACAACAACGTTTCAAACACATCAGAAGAAAAGCTGAAAATAGGAATAAAGCAATAGAGAATTCTATAGTCTTAAATTAGATTTCATCATATCTATAGAAGCATTTTGCGACAACTAAAAACAATCAATGCACCCTCTGTATAAAGGATCAGAGAAGCATTATTAGCCACCTTAACCACTGGATATATTTAAAATTCCATGGCTCAGCGCCTGTGGCTCAACGGGCTAAGGCGCCAGCCACGTACACCTGAGCTGGCGGGTTCGAATCCAGCCCAGGCCTGCCAAACAACAACATTGACGGCTGCAACCAAAAAATGGCCGGGCGTTGTGGGCGCCTGTAATCCCAGCTACTTGGGAGGTGGAGGCAGAAGACTCGCTTGAGCCCAGGAATTGGAGGTTGCTGTGAGCTGTGATGCCACAGCACTCTATCCAGGGTGACAGCTTGAGGCTCTGTCTCAAAATAAAAAAAATAATAAATAAAATATATAAAATTCCACAACAAAACGGTAAGGAACGTATAGCTCATATATTGGACCATCAAACAAGTCTTATTTAATTTAAAATCATATAGAATATGTTCTTGAACCATGTCAGAATTAAATTACAAACCAATAACAAATGTATGTGTAGAAAAAATAAATATATTGAAATTGCAAAATACTCTTCTATAAAATCTGTAGGTTAAACAATAAATTAGAAGGACAAAGTCATGCTAAATAATAATTAAAATGTAAGTGAAACATATAAACAGTTTTGAAATGTAGATAAAACTATTTTTTGAGGGAAATTTTTATACTTGTCAACTGATATTAAAAAAGAAGATCTAAAATGAATTGCCGTTGTTCCAACACAGCCATATAGAATAATGCCATATGGGAATATAATTAAATGTTTTATATTGACTCTGTACCCTATAATCTCTTTGACTCCCCCCTTTTTTGCAGACATTTGTTCTTGTATTCTAGCTTCTTTGTCTGTCGTTTTGTAAAGAGACAATTATGCTGTTCTAAAATAAGGATTGTATCTTTCCTCCTTTTCCATATGTATACACCTGTTTGTTTATTTGCTTATTTATCCCTCATCATCCTAATTGATCTTTCATTATGATGTTGCATGGCAATGGTGAGAGAGAACATGTTCATCTTATTTCAGAAATTAAATTAATACCATTTAGTCTCTTGAAATTAGGTTCGATGTCAGTTCTTGGTATTTTGTAAATATGCTTTGTCAGGTTAAGAAAGTTTCCCTCAATTCCGATTTTGCTCAACATTTATAGCATGAGCTTATATTGGGCTTTGTTTAAAGATTAAAAGATAAATAACCAAGTGTAAAGTGTGATCTTTGGTTGGAGCCTGCTTGGGAGGGAAAAATGTCAAAAATATATTTGGGGGATAATCACTGACATTCAAATAACCACTAAGCAATGAATGATGTTTGGAAATTATTGTTAAATTGTTAAATGTCATTGCAACAATTTGTCATTCCTGGATTCTAACTTAAATATCTTGTGATGAATATGCTTTAGGGACTATTATATTAATTATAAATATATTATCAATTCAGCTTGTGTATGAATGTTTTTTTTTCAGTTTTATTTCTATGTGCATTATGTACATTTGATCATTTCCATTGGAAAATAATGTAAGTATGTATATTTGGCAGAGTATCACAGTTATACACCTATCTTGTTCATATTCATTTTATTAGTAATTTCTGAACATTCTAATTTAACATTTTAGTGAGTCAACTCTATTTATGCTATATGTATATTTGACACACTCCATATTATATCACTCAGTTCTTCTTTACAGGCATATATTAGGGCCATTTCTGGAGAAACCTTTGCTAAGGAATAGTTGTATTTTTAACACAATTAGTAAATTATAAACTTTTTTTAGGTTTATCTATTTTACATGTAGTGTAGAATGATGCATATATATGTATAATTCTATTTGATCTCTTCGTGTATAAAACAGAAATAATATAAAACAATCAGATGAGATGAAATCAAACCACAGAAGTCTAAATTACAAGTCAAAAAATAAGAACAAGTTTTTTTTTGTTTGTTTGTTTGTTTTTTGCAGTTTTTGTCCAGGGCTGGGTTTGAACCCACCACCTCCAACATATGGGGCCAGCACCCTACTCGGTTGAGCCACAGGCACCGCTGAAGAACAAGTTTTTGATAAGAAGAAAATCTAGCGACAAAGACCATATTTTGGTGACATCATGGTTATGTAAGGAGAAACCAGAAAGAAAAGTCAAGAAATCAGTGTCTGTCACACCAGGAATCATTTCTTATCAAAACATTTGTTCAAGTAACACCAATGAAAGGAAGTTTTAAAATCTGACCTGAAGATTATTATGGGGTTAAAAGCTTCCAGGCAGAGATTATATTTATGCCACAAAATGTATCCTTCCACAACCTGTGCGATTTACTGTACAGTGCTTTTCATCCTGAAGTGCTTCACAAATTTGATTTACAAGCTGTGTACTGCAATCATTTTCATTTCTGAAATGCACTTCATCTGTTATGCATACATACACTGCATTTTATGACTTTCAGGATATGGCAGAATAATCCCCAAATATAACTGAGTTTGAAATACTATTTTATGGCTTCATGAAAACAACATGACAAATTGCTTACTCTGGTTTCTGTGACAAATTTCTCCTTATAGTAAGTGGGGATCTAATTGAAATGTGCACTTCAACTTGGAGGCAGCAAAAAAGACAAGAAAGTATCAACTAGGGGCTCATGAATTGGAGATGCATTAGTTAGCAAGAAATTTATTGGGTTAGCACTGTGTATGGAAAACCTACTGATGTGATATGTGGGGGAGCTGAAATGATACAGCCTCTGGTCTTAGTAATCATAGAAATTAATTTGAACAAACAAAACATACCCACATCTGGATGTATTTTCCTTAAGCTGTAAACCAACAGATGTCAGTAAACATATGGTTCAAAAACAATAAAAACATATGATTCCAACCCAATTCACAAGTGTGGATTGAGTGCTGGGAGAAAAGAATGATCAAAGAAAGACGGACTTAAATTGAAGCAAGTAAATTGGAATCAGGTTTTTATTCATAGAAAAGTTAAAATACTCCTAACACTTATTATGGAATTATCAGTAGACATGTTAGTACACTTATTAGTACATGTATTGTACTGACAGTATAAGAATTAGGATGATTCCCATATTTTTATTTGTTAGCTCATGTGATGACTCATTCATTCATTCACCACGTTCTTCTACCCATCCATACATTCTGATCAGCATTTATGGAGGACCCCACAGGTGTCATACAAAATGATAGAATTCAATAACAAATGAAAAGTTAGGCGACAAAAACAACCTACATCTGTAAGAGATGATTGTGGTTGTTAATACAGTTTTGTGCATTTAACAGACTAATGGGGACTATGGGAAATTACCCATATGTGGATAAAAGAGTATTTTATTATTATTAAATTATTAAATATGTATTATTCAATAGATATTTGTGTTCTGACTAAATAGAAATCGAATTTAAGATCTATGGTTTGAAAAAAATACATATTTCAAAAAGTAGTATCGGCCATAAATGCATTTTATTTATGTTTTTCTTTATGCATTTATTGTCACCTACTTAATAAAGTTGACTATACTTTGTGAAAAGAGTGAGATGCCAGGCCAAAAGGTCTCAGATTTAACCAGGATATCACTCAAAGCTGAAGCTGAGCCGTTAATGCTCCACTGGGAGCTACGGTCATTTACCAAGAAGAGGCTCATGATAGTTCCCACGTGAGCACAAAGAAAGTCTGGCTTTACGTAGGGTTATTAAGTCATTGTGAGTTAAAAGAGAAATAAAGTAAAATACACATCTCAAAAGTCAGAGACAAAAAGAGGCCAAGTTTAAAAAAAAAAAAAAAAAGTGGTCAAAATCTATGCTAGGATAAAACTTAGGTTAACTATTTGAGTTTATCTTCAAATAATTCCTGAAGCTTTTTAAGTTGTGCTGTCAGCTTCTTGGTTGCTGCACACCACAGCAGCCAAGCTAGTGGAAAATACCTAATATCTAACACAGTTTTCTTAGTGACGTGCTCATCTTTTTCATGATTATATATAATCTTTAAGTAATGATAATGTCAGAGATTATTTGCAAAGACATATTTTAAGTAATGATAATTTCAGATATTATTTGCAAAGACATCTTTTTATATTTAATTTCAATTTGAATTAGGAATATAAAAATATAATATATTGTGCTTCTAAACACTCTTATCCCTATATACAGGAGTTTTTAATTTTTTAATTTTTTATTTTTTATTTCTTTGCAGTTTTTGGCTGGGGCTGGGTTTGAACTTGCCACCTCCAGCATATGGGGCCGGCACCCTACTCCTTTGAGCCACAGGAGCCGTCCCTATATACAGGAGTTTTAATGCACCTGTATGGCTTCAAAAAAAAAGGCATGCCAGCCAGAGTCAGTTCTGAATTAGTTATTGCTCATATTCTATCAGTTAAAAAAACTTCTGTCTGCTGTAGGCTGAGTAGCATAGTATATTTCTACCTCTACATATATTGACAGTAAAATTATTAAAAACAATGTCTGTTGTTTGAACTCGCTTATTCACGTGTAAATTTATACAGTATTGCCCTAGGTCATGAATAGTGTTTCACTTCCAATACCACATTTGTTCATAAAAGCGGTGATAATAGGTATGACAGATATTGTTTGCTTTCTGTTCTGGAAGAGACCTGAGGGTCTGGGAGGAGTAGAAAGGGAAAGCTTGGTGATTTGTGTTTGAACTCCTAATTTTTCTTAACGTCAAGACTAAATGACCAGGAAAGGAGCCTAGATGCCAGAATAGAGGCAACACGTGCAGGTGCTCTGGAGGAGAGGGTCCAGAATTGCAGGCAGATGCTCACCTGTGTTTGGACCCTCTCGGGGAGAACATTGTATATAATAAAGAAGCAATGGGAGATGCTCGGGGTGAAGAAGTGGGGACAGGGAGTCGACTGCTAAGATTCAAAAGTACCTGAGGAGGATGCCTGCACACAGGGAGGAGATAAAGGGGAAAGACCCAGGGCTCACTCTCCCCTGCAGACAGTATAATGTGAGAAGTGAGGGAGCCCCCACTGCAACTTTATAATGACCAGGAGAAAGTTGGAGACTGTGGTCTCAGCAGGGACCACTGGCTTTTTCCCCCAAGTCCCCACTTCTCAGTTCATTCTAAGCTCTCCAGTCCAGAGCACTTGGGATACAGGGGGATTGGCCTCACTGCAGCCACATCCATATCACACTGCTGGCCTGGGAAGGGAACAGGAAGAACGGACACTCTCCTCCACCCTGTGACTGGGAGTCTAGTGCCCCATCCCCACCCAGGACGGAGCAGGCACTAATGCCACTGGAGAGGTCCCAGGAGGAAAGCTCAGTGGGACCTGACCAGCATGAGGAGAGAGGCCCAGCCATTCAGCAGCCCACTCCCTGCACCCCACGTGCCCACAGGCAGGACAAACCCCTAAGTCCCATGCACAGCACGGGAGGCCACACTCCAGTGGACCTTCCAATGCCTGGAGGCCATCCCCACACAGAGCTGAATCAGAAAAGAGATCATAGTATCCCTGTCTACCAATGACAGAATCCTGTAAATAAAAGATCCTATAAATTCTACCAAAAGACTCCTGGAATTGATAAATAAATTCAACAAAATCTCAGGTTACAACGTCAATGTAAACAAATTGCTAACATTTCTATTTACTAATAACAGTCATGCTGAGAGTCATATCAAGGATAAAATGCCATTTACAATAGCCACGTGGGAAATAAAATTCTTAGGAATGCATTTAACCAAGGAAGTGAAAGATCACTCTGAGCAAAATACAAAAACTGAGGACAGATATTTCAGATGACACAGACAAATGGAAAAGCACCAAATTCTCATGAACTCATAGAATAAAAATCATTGACATGTCCATCTGTCCCAAAGCAATTTACAAACTGAACACAACTCCCAACAAAATACCAAGATGTTATTTAATAGATCTAGACAAAAATAATCCTGTGATTCATCTGGAACCAAAAAAGAGCTTTAATAGTCAAAACAACCTTAACCAAAAAGAGAAAGTCTGGAGACATGATGTTACTTGACTTCAAATTATTCTATAAAACTATAATAACCCAAACAGCATGGTACATGTATAAAAATAGAAACATACACCAATGGAACAGAATAGATAACCCAGAAATAAAGCCATAGAGCTAAGACCAACTGATATGTGACAAATCTGAAAAAAATTATATACAGGGGAAAAGATGCCCTATTTAATATAAAATTCTGTAAAAATTGAAGTGTCACATGCAGAAGAATGAAATAGAAACCATTTTTCTCACCACCTACAAAAAATAATTCAAGATGGATTAAAAACTTAAATGTAAGGCATGAAGCAAAAAGCATTATAGAAGAAAACGTAGGAAAAACAATTCTATACATAGGCCTAGGCAAAGAATTCATGAGTAAGACCCTAAAGGGAAACATAGCGACAACAAAAATAGATACAGAAGACATTATTAAATTAAAAAACATCTACACAGTGGAAAAAAATCAACAGAATAAATAGATAATCAATAGAACAGGATTAAAATATTCACAAACTATACATCTGACAAAGGGCGAATAGCCAGAATCTTCAAAATATCATTCTCAACCAGATAAAAACAAATGACCTTAACAAAAAGTGGGCCAAAGACAGAAACCAGAATTCTTTCAAAACAAGATATAAAAATGGCCAACAAGCATATGAAAATAATGCTCAACATCAGTAATCATTGGGGTAATGGAAATGTAACCCTCGACAAGATACCACCTTACCCCTATAAGAATGTATTAAAAATAAAAACAAACACATGCTGGCATGAATGCAGAGAAAAAGATATAGTGATACACAGTTAGTGGGACTGCAAATTAGTACAATTTTTATGGAAAACAGTATGGAAAGTCCTCAAAGAGCATAAAGTATGTCACTATGAGGTATATAACCAAAGCAAAATAAATCATTTTATCAAAATTCATCTGCCCTTGAATGTTTATTGCAGCTCAATTCACAGTTGCACAGATGTAGAATCAACATAAGTACCTACCAAGTCATGAACGAATGAGGAAAGTGTGGTGTATATATATTCCACAAAATATTATTCACCCGGAAAAAGGAAATGAAATAATGTCTTTTGTAGCAACTTGCATGGGACTGGAGACCATTACCCTAAGTGAAGTATCTCAGGAATAGATAAACAAGTGCCTCATTTTCCCAGTTGTAAGTGGGAGCTAAGTGATGAGGACGCACAAGCACAGTAGAACAGAAAGGATAAGATATTGGAAACTAAGAAAGGGGTAGGGGTGGCAGTGAAAACTTTCTAATCGGGTACAATGAACACCACCTCACTGGAGGGCACTCTGACTCTCATAACATACTAAATTAAACAACAACAACAAAGAAAAGGGTTGAGGATAGGGTGTATGAAGAGGAAAGTGAATAGAATTTATCTACCATTGGAAAAAATTGGTTGGGCTATTCAATATGGAGGTTTTGGATTTAAATTTTATACACAATTTTTTGTGGATAAAGGTTTATTTATTGTTGTTCAGAGAATTGCAACACAGATCCTTTGTGAAGGTGGCTGCCCAGCTGAAGCCCTAAGGACGGCAATGGAGTGAGGGTCTGGTGTGCTCCTACCGTCATTTGAGAACTTATAATGTTGTAATTCTTTAAATGCCGTATCATATGATCTTCCCTTTGTTGCTGCTTCCAAAATTTGTTCTGATAACATTTATATTAATATGACATTTTGGTTCTAATAAATACCCTATCCCCTTTTTTCTCTTTAAAAAAATGTGAGTGACTAATAAAATGCATCAGATTTCCTATTAAAGCATTCAAAAATACAATCCTGAAACCTAAGACAGATTCAAGAGGAATTAAATTTAGTAAAAACGTTATATAGGCATTTTCTTTTAAGTCTTCAGTTAATTCTTATGTATATGTCTGGCAAGAGGTCAACATACTTTAAAAGTATGATATAGAATACTGTTATATATGTACAAATATGATATATATATATATAAAATGTACATTACATGGCTGGATACTTTCTGGACATCCCTCATACAATTTATATAGCGTTTTATAATTCAAATTAATCAACATAAAAAGAGCCAACAATCCCTCATGTCACTGGGCAAGAGAAATGATTAGAACCTTCTCTAATGAAGACAGGCAAATAGCTAAAAGATATATGAAAAAATATTCATTGTCTCTATCAGAGAAATGCAAATTAAAACCACCCTGAGATATCACCTAACCCCAGTGAGAAAGTCCCACATCAAAATCTCAAAACTACAAATGCTGGTGTGGATGTGGAGAGAAGGAAACACTTTTACCCTGCTAGTGGGACTGCAAATTAATACAACCTTTTTGGAAGGAAGTATGGAGAATACTCAAAGAACTCAAATTAGACCTCCCATTTGATCCTGCAATCCCATTACTAGGTATCTACCTAGAAGAAAAAAAAAATTTTTTGTCATAAAGACATTTGCACTAGACTGTTTATTGCAGCTCAATTTACAATCGCCAAAATATGGAAAAACCTAAGTGCCCACCAACCCAGGAATGGATTAACAAGCTGTGGTATATGTATACCATGGAATACTATTCAGTCACTAAAAAAAGGTGGAGACTTTACATCTTTTGTATGAACCTGGATAAAGGTGGGACACATTCTTAGTAAAGCTTCACAAGAATGGAGAAGCAAGAATCCAATGTACTCAATTCTAACATGAAGCCAGTAGACAAACTAATCCATACCCACACAAAAGAAAAATTCATATCAATACGTGGTGAGGGGCAGGGGAACAAGAAAGCATGGAGAAGGGAGGAGGGAGCATCATAAGAATGGAGAAGCAAGAATCCTAAGTACTCAACTCTGATAGGAGGACAATTGGTGACCTAGAACATGGTGGAGGGTGAGGGAAAGGGGGTGCAGGGAGAAGGAAGGGGGATGGGATATGATTTTAAGAGGGACTTTACCCAACAAATGCAATCAGTGTAACCTGGTTCTTTGCACCCTCAATGAATCCCCAGAAATTTAAAAATATATATATTCTTTAGTTCATGAATAAAGGTATATGAAAAATCAAATATCGAAATTATGCAATAATAATGCTCCCATTCTCAATGAATAATCCAAACATTTCTTTTGAGGAATTCCATTTGCTCATCAGTTATTTATAAAGATTTCATTCAAAATAAAACAAAATATAGAGATAGTGAAACTAATAATGAATATACTAACTAATGAATTTGCATAGTAGATGTGAAAAGATTCTTGTTTTTGAGAAACAATTTGTTTATACACTCACAATTATGTGTATGTTCATCTATTATATACATATACATATATGATGTTTACTGTAGTCATAGATGCACAGACATATATATATCCTCTATTTCTATACTAAATTTTACTTATGTATTACTAATTTTATTGTAGATGGAAAAATATTTCATTTGTAAAGTGTAAGCTTGCACTCCAGTAAAATAAATTTACTTCATGTAAGAGTAATATTTTATTTTCAGCAAAAGAAACAAGTTATTCAATTGGATAGTAATTTACCTAAGTTGTAGCTCAGTAAGTCCAAAATCATTTACAGATTGTAAAAATTGCTAGTTTTCACAATTTCCTTGAATGCTTATATGATGAATGACAATTAAAGACCCATTGAAAGAGTTTATAGAGAATAAAAAATGTTAGAGTAATTACAAGTGGAAATTAAAGAAAAATGGAATGACAGAGAAATCAAAAATAAGGAAAGAAGAGTGGACAATAAGAGTGAAGAGAAATAGGAAGAAAAGAATCAAAATATGTGAAATACAGTGTAAATTTAGGCAGAAATTGCTAAGTTTATCCTGTCAATGTTGAGGACAAAGACATTAATGTCAATTTTGTTACTAATGTGTTCTATTAAAAACTAAATGAGTGGAGATTTTTCCCTCTGTATATTTTCAAACCTTGATGTGGTTTATAAATAAATATTATCTCTCTAATGTCATTTATGTTTTCATGTAAATTATGTGTCTCCATTAAAAATTCCATTGAGGTCATGCGTATATTACAAGTTGTAATAGAATTCATTCTTACTATTTGTTTACCTCACTCCTTTGACGTTGATGTCCTGGTGTGGAAGCTTGCTTGTTACTATCTTGTCAACACAATAATGTGGAGGTAAAGACACAGCTGAGTTTTTAGGTGTTCATATTGTGAGCTCTGTGATGTGCTTAATCTTTTTTTTTTTTTTATTTGAGACAGCCTCACTATGTCACCTTCAGTAGAGTGCCATGTCATCTAGCTCACAGGACCTCAAACTCTTGGGTTCAAGAAATTCTCTTCCCTCAGCCTCTCAAGGAGCTGGGACTACAGGCACCAGCCACAATGCCTAGCTATATTTAGAGATGGGGTCTCGCTTGATCTCAGGCTGGTCTCAAACCCATGAGCTCAGGTAATCCACCTGCTTAGGCCCCCCAGAGTGCTGAAGTGCTTCATCTGTATAGCCAGAAATGAAGAAACAAGTTCCACCACTGGAAGTTAGTGGAAATAATAACTTGTATAATCTACTCATTTCTTTTGAAGTAAACAAAGAGATATTAGAAATTGCTATTTTCCAAAGTACTTTTTCTAGAAGTTATCTTTGAAAACTAAATCAAAGGAGTTCCTATAATTCTTCTACAAAATCTTTACACAGAAACATAATCGCAAAAGTCTACAAATGGGATTGTCAATCATGACATAAAGGAAATATTGCCTTAATTTATTTTCCAGATAGAAGAGAGCTAAGTTTCCCTTCAAATAAGCACTGGGCTTGATGCTTCATCAATTTGAAAAAGTGAAGAGACATTTTTAGAATCAATTTACTGTATCAGTACCTGGGATTTGCTATAAATACTTGAAGTATCTCACAAAGAACAGTAATGTAAACATTTTCCTCTTGGAGTTTCTCATTGATTCTATTCAAAGCCTCAAATGTATCCTTCAGTCTATCAGGCCTTCTTGAAAGATATAATTGTTGAAGTACACAGCAATCATTTCCCAGTTATTCCCAAACCAGGCAAACTGCTGTACGAAACACATAAATATATTCAAATGAGTTCCCTTTTGACAATCGAAGAAAAACCATTTTGAACAGAAAAATACCTAGCATTCAAATAATATATTGTTTATGTTATGAAACGGAAATAGAAGACAAAACAAACAATATCAATCAGAAATGAAAAAAATAGATATCACAACTGACGGAATGGAAATACAAAATATCGCTCGTGGTTAGTATGATTACCTCTATGCCCACAAACTAGAAAATAAAATAAAATAAAAAATAAAAGAAATGGATGCACGTTGGGAAACATCTGTCCTCCCACGCATGGATCAGGAAGAAGCACGGGACATATTTCCCTGGTCAGCATGCAGGCCGTGGGGGCTGCCCTGCTGGACGTCTGGGGCTTTCTCATCATACAGGTGCCATGGGGTCTCCTACCATGAGGCCTCTGTCGCTGCTCCCTCCTTGGCCAGCCAAGTGGCCGTGTAGGGGCAGCTGCAGTGAAGTTGATTCCTGTGCAGACCAGCTGTTCTGATCTCAGAGTGGCAAAGCTGGGGCCACAAGGACACAGAGGACAGTGGGTCTCTACTGAGTCTGTCCCCAATGCAGCTTTACAGCACAATCTCCAAGCAACCCCCTGATCAGATGGAGGCCCATCGTGGTAGTGAGGTCCCTCAAAGCTCACGTTGCAGCTCTGATCCCCAGGGGGCTGTCTTTATCCCTTCCCCACTGTAGGCGTGCCCAGCAGGTACCTTCTGATCTTGGTGTCTGGGTGTCCCCTTCCTGTCTTCTTCACTCTGAGTGTCTTCTGTCAACTCTGAGGATTCCCCAATGCTCTCTCATCTGTGAGATATGACCTTCCTGCAACTTTCAGACTTCTCGGTGAGAAGGGTGTGTGCTTCTAGTCTCCCCTCCCAGCCCCCTATTTGCCATCTTGTTTTCCCAGTCTGAGAGCAAAGAGAAGGTCATGTATGCCAAGTCTGTTTATGTACATCATACAGGAAAATATTATTAGGCTTCATGAAGATTACATGTAAATTAACAGAGAATATAAGCTTTGTTACTACGAATGAGAACAATATGTACTTTACTCCAAAATTAGCTTAAGCGTAATCATATGCAACAAATGAGGAATTATATTATAGTCACCATCTGTGAAACGTGCTTGCCCAGAACCTCAATTTGTTGTTCTCTATGTTATGAATTATACAAAGGTTAGATTCAAAGAGTGATATTTCACAGGCTTCCCAGCCACAAGAGGGGAGACTAAGGGGTAACATCCAGCCTCAAGGAAGAATCGGTCCCAAGAATGATGGCAGGTGTTTTGCAACCTTCATTGTGCAAGTTGTTGATGTGACTTCTGTAGCACTGGGACAGAATCGCTGCTCCCTGGGATCTGCCTCCGGCTTTACGGGGGCCCTGTAGTGTGTTTCAGGTGAAATTCTTTCTGAGAAAAAAAAAATACATTCATGGAAAGTGTGGGCAATACTCTTGGTGGCGTATCACCAAGTTTGATTTCCTGGCCCTTTCAGAAACTATCAGCCAACAAATAGCCTCTAACAAGTTCCTTTCTGTTTCAGCTTAATGAAGTTGCTCCTGTAATGAATCTTGGCAGAAGCATCACAGTCATATGCGCTCAACGCTGAGTGATTGGCAAAAATATTTAGCCACATGTGGCAAAGGTAATCGTCTTTCTCTTCCTGATGTGACTCCTTGAGGCTCTGTGCAGAAAATTGGTGCTGGTGGTTTCTCCCGCACACCCTGCACGGTTCTGGTTTTCTGTTTTTCATGCATCGGGGTGACCTTTTCTTACTGTTTCCTTGAATTTGTTCACATTCACTTTAACATCAAATCTTTGCCAATTATAAGCCTAAGATTTGTTCCTTACTAGATAGGAAAAATAAACATTTTAATTTTTGTGGACATTTAATTTGTTGAGGTGCCCCCCGCCCCATTTTCTCAGTGCTGAGCTCACTTCACAGAGCCAGTTGCTATTCTCTTTACAACAAGCAGGGCGGTTCCGTGTTGTCTTTATGTTAAAGGTAGGTGCTAGCTTTAATAAGTTTCACCAGTACCCTACTAAGATGCACCGTAGGTGTGATGCCACCAATTGCCCTTCCTCCACCCATCCTCCCCCCACCCCACCCCTCCCATTCAATTTTCCCTGTATTCTTGTGCTATTCTTATTATCAAAGTATAACAAGAATTGAACAAAAAGTATACACTGTACACAACCCGAATATAGAG
>CAUYRH010146210.1:0-17607 GCA_963574655.1 Perodicticus potto | reverse complement strand
AGAGCCTCAAGCTGTCACCCTGGGTAGAGTGCTATGGCATCACAGCTCACAGCAACCTCCAATTCCTGGGCTCAAGCGAGTCTCTTGCCTCTGCCTCCCAAGTAGCTGGGACTACAGGCGCTCGCCACAATGCCCGGCCAGTTTTTGGTTGCAGCCGTCATTGTTGTTTGGCGGGCCCAGGCTGGATTTGAACCCGCCAGTTCAGGTGTACGTGGCTGGCGTCTTAGCCCGTTGAGCCACAGGCGCCGAGCCTCTTTGTGGTTTTATTAACCTCCTTTTATGGATGAGGAAACTAATGTTTGAGGAATTGAAGTAATTTACTGAAGTTCAAATACAAAAAGGAGAGGAGCCAGAACTTGAACCCAATTGTGTTTGAATAAAACATTCCTATTCATTCTACCTTATTATCTCTACAGCTAAATAATTCACCCAAGATTGGCTGATGTGGAAAGGATGTCATTCTCCCTTGCTTTGGTGTCCTCAGGTGGAATATCTAGGTTGACCACATGGCAATGAGCCTTATATAAAGAACTACATTGGACACTAAAGTCGCATTGTAGAAAAAAATCCAACTTACAGCTAAAAGACATAAAAGGTGATTCTTTCCTTAGGAATGAATGAAATGGAAGGTCTAGATTCATTCTCATAGCACTACCATCCACTACTTAAAATCTATTAGCATTCTTCCACATCATTTAAAATAACACTTAAAAGGTATTGCATGAATAATAAAGAAATAATAAAATTATTCTTACTTTAAAAATATCACCTATGGGATAGATAGATGAATTTGCACCAAAGGAAATGACCATGCAAACCTGTGTTATAGATGGAGTGAATTAGGCTGAAAGAAAGGGTATAAAGATTTTCCCCCTCCATATCCATCTCTGTCAACTCGTTATCTGCCCAGATGATGACACACAGGGGAGCCTTTCTCCTCTTTATCTTTCTTCAAGACAATAAAGAATGAATAAAGTGTCCACTAAAGAGATGTACTTTACCATGGAGAATCACACAACACATTGTGTTTGCCTGCAACCATTTGCTGCATGACATACTGGTTCATATAGATGCAAAATATCATGACTTAAAGCAAAATGTGTCCCATAGAACCGCACTATTTAAGTGTGATATGTAAAATGTGGACTTGGACTCTCCTTGTTTCTTTTAACATTTGCTGATAGTACTGTCTTTCTCAATCTACTCCTTTCTTACATGTCTTCTCAACTCTGCAACAGCAGCAGAAGTAACAAAAATAGCAACTAATAAAAATAACAACAGCTAACGTTTGTTGAACACATTATAATGTTTACAATCTCCTTTGCTCTCCATAAACTTTAGTTATAAAAATTGTCACTCCCACTTTACAGATGAAGAGACTGAGGGCTTGGAAATTAGTTGGCTATTAGGTATGTAGTAAATTCTGATCCCATTAAGATGAATTAGGTATATGTCACTGATACTATCATAAAGCCTGAATAGAATGCAGGGAGAAGTTATTTAAGAATTCTGAAAAGTGACTAGTAGTAGGTAAAATGAGAAATAAAGCCAGAATTTGAAATGTCACTAAATAGATCACTGATTTTTCCCTCTGGCATGAACCCAAGGCAGCCTGAAACCCAGATTTTGGTGCTATGTCACAGAGAGAACTTCAGGCCAAACCCTCTGCTTTAGGATTGAGAAGTAGAAGAGGGAACTGCTAATACTCAGAGAGAATAAGGAAAATAACACATATTCCTTTAAAAAAATAATTTCTCTATTATCTTGCACTCTAGTCTTCAAACAATCCTGTGGTAGTAGCCTGGTTATGAGAACCAAAACTTTCAGAGTAGTGAACTTTCCTTTGATCTTTAAAACTATGGTCCTAAAAGAATTTGCCTAATGGGCCAAACACATTTTTCTTTGCTAAAAATTGGAGTAACTAAAGATCCAGCTCTCTGGTTAAAAGACTGAAGGTTCTGGGAATCATTTCTCTATGAGTTGTCAGTGCCAGAAACTACTTGAAAAGATTTGGAAAATGAACTTCCACAACCCCTGAGCTGTGCATGAATGGATCTGGTCTGAATCAGCATATAGAATACTTTGAGAAATGAAGTAACAGATAGACTGCTGCCCAGGTCCCAGAATGGCCATGGAGTGGTGCACATATGGATAGATCTGAATAGCATTGCAAAGTCTCCACAAATGGAACTGCCATCAAAACCACAATTCATAGGAAAAGAGTTGGAACTTGCAGCCTAAACTTAACCAGGTTGATTGTCTGGTGAAATAAAAATATAAACATTCTCTACGAAAAAATCTAGGACTCTAAACATGTCCTAGAGTTTCTTAAGATAATGTTAAACATGTCCAAGTGCAATTCAAAATTACTTGATATTCACAGAAGCGGGGGGGAAATCTCAGTTTACCCAGAAAAAACCCAACAAACAGATGCCAACTCAAAGATTACTTTTATGGTCTAATAATCTAACAAAGACTTCAAAGAAGCTATTATAAAAATTCTCCAATGCGTAATAACAAACACTCCTGAAGTAAATTAGAAAATAGAGAGTCATAAGAAAGAAATAGGAGATACAAAGATATATTAAGAGGAAATTTTAGAATTGAAAAATAATTTAAATTAAAAATAATTGGATGGAACAAATACAGAATGGAGGTGACAGAGTAAAATATCAGTAAAGATAGATCAATAGAAATTATCCAAGCTTGGTAATAGGGAAAAAAGGGATAAAAAAGCAGAGCATCTTCTGGCTTTAGTTCTAAACATGTAAAGAGCTTAGAGGTCAACACCCCTGATCTTACATGAGGGAAAACCTAGATAAATAGAAATTAAAGAACTTTTTTAGACTTTACAGTGAATTGAAGTCATGGAGGTAAATACTACCCTAAAATTTGGAGAGAGAGGTGTGTCCAGAGAGACACAGCTGAAGTCTACTTGCCTGGAGCAGAATCCAGCAAGGTCTTAACCTAGTGAGACCACTCAAATGGTAATTTTTACAAATCTTTGGAGGTTGAATGAGTAATGAGAATGAGAATTCCAGAAATAGAAGACTGAAAAACACTTTCCAGGTTATTTTATAAGGTCAGCATTTCCATGATACTAACACATACCAAATACAGTCCAAAACCCCTTCATTATAGATCATTATCCTTCATGAACATAGACACAAATATACTCAACTAAATATTAACAAAATGAACTCACAGTATGTAAAAAGGATAAGCCATGATCAAATGGAATTTATTTCATATCTAGATATGTAAAGCATGTGGAAATGGCCTAAATGCCCACTAACCCGGGAATGGATTAACAAGTTGTGGTATACGTATACCATGAAATACTATTTAAAAGGATGGAGACTTCACATCTTTTGTATTAAACTGGATGGAAGTGGTACACATTATTATTAGTAAAGCATCGCAAGAATGGAGAAGCAAGAATCCTATGTACTCAATTTTGATATGAGGACAATTGATGACCTAGTACATGGTGGAGGGTGGGGGATGGGGATGCAGGGACAGAGAGGGAGGTAGGAGAGTGGGGAGTCATGGTGTGTGACACACCTCTTGGGGATGGGTCACGATTATGAGAGCATCTTTACCTAACAAGTGCAATCAGTGTAAACTGGTTCTTTGTACCCTCAATGAATCCCCAACAATAAAAACAAACAAGCAAACAAAAAACCAACTAAGAGTAAATTATAAATGTCTTACTACAAAAAATAGGTGAGATAATGGTTATGTTAATCAGTTTGATTTATACATTACACATTGTATGTCAAATCATCACATTGTACTCCATCGATGTATACAGTTATAATTTAATAAAAATTAAATTTGAAAAGAAAATAAACAAAAACCCCACAAATCATTCAATTAATATAGTCTACTATATTAACTGTCTAAAGAAGAAATACCACATGGTCAAATTAGTGCAGAAAAATCATGCGACAAAATTCAACATGCAATAATGAGAAAAACACCCAACAAACTTAAAATAGAAACTTCCTCAACCTGATAAAGGGCATCTATAAAAACCCTGTGGCCAATGTATTTAATAATAAAAAACTGAATGCTTTGTCATTAAGTTTGGGGAAAAGGCAAGGATGTTTACTCAACCACCCACCTCTATTAAACACCAAACTGGAAGTCTTAACCAGCAAGATAAAGCAAGAAAATAAAAAGACACACATTTTGGAACGGAAGAAATAAAATTGCCCCTATTCAAGGGCAGTGTAATTGTTTATGTAGAAAATCTCAAGCAATCTACAAATAATGCTTAGAATAAGTGAGTTTAGCATACAAAGTCAGTTTAAGATACAAAGTCAATATATATAAACTGTATTTTCATATATTAGCAATGAAGAATTAGAAATAAAAATTAAAAAATATGCCTTTTGTAATAGCACAACATGGTGTAAATCTAGATAAATATGTGCAGTGTCTGTGTGAATCAAACTTAAAACTGCTGTTAATAAAAATAAAAGAAGATTAAAATAAAGGGAGAGACATATGCTTATGGATTGAAAGGATCAACATAGTAAAGATGCTTATTCTTCCCAAGTTGATAAATTCCAATCGAAATTCTAGAATTTTTATATTTATCAATAAGTAAATTAAAATTTTATGTTAAAGTAGGAAGGCAAAAATGACATGAGAAATTATACACTTGCTCTTTAGTAAGTGGTGCTTAGAAATAAAATATCTACAGGCAAAGGAATGTATTTGGAGTATCTTACACCATACACATAAATAAACTCAAAATGGATTACATACCTGAAACATATGACTATACTTAAATATCAAGACTATACAAATCCTAGAAGAAAACATGGAGGAAAAGCTCTTTGAGAATGGTTTTGACAATGGTCTTTGGATGTGACACCAAAAGCACAGGCAACAAAAGCAAAAATAAACAAATGGGACTATATAAAATTAAAACCTGCAGAGCATAGGGCACAACCAACAGAGTGAAGAGACAACCTATGAATGGGAAACGTTCCTTGCAAACCATACATCTGAAAGGGGGCTAATATACAAAATGCATAAGGAACTCACACAACCCAATGCCAAACAAACAACCTGACTAAAATATGAGCAAATGGCTTGAATAGACATTTATCCAAAGAAGACACAGAAATGGTAAATAGGTATATGAAAACATACTCAGTATCACTAATCATCAGGGAAATACACATCAAAACCACAATGTATACTACGATAAGCTTGTTAGAATGGCTGTTATCAAAAATTAAAAAAATACCAAGTATTGGTGAGGATGTGGTGAAAAGGGAGCTCTTATACATTGCTGAGTGGTAATTTAGTATGCAATGTGGATTATAGCTGTTAAGGAAAACAGTGTGGAGGTGCCTCAAAAAACTCAAAGTAGATCTGCCATATGATCCAACAATCTTTCTTCTGGGTATATCCAAAGGAAATGAGATTAGTATGTTCAAGATATGTGCACTCCCACATTCACTGCAGTACTATTAATAACAGCCAAGATGGCTCGGCGCCTGTGGCTCAACGGGCTAAGGAGTCAGCCACGTACACCTGAGCTGGCGGGTTCGAATCCAGCCCCGGCCTGCCAAACAACAATGACAGCCGCAACCAAAAAATGGCGGCGCGTTGTGGCGGGCGCCTGTAGTCCCAGCTACTTGGGAGGCGGAGGCAAGAGACTCGCTTGAGCCCAAGAATTGGAGGTTGCTGTGTGCTGTGATGCCATGGCACTCTATCCAGGGCGACAGCTTGAGGCTCTGTCTCATAAATAAATAAATAAATAAATAAATAAATAAATAAATAAATAAATAACAGCCAAGATATGGAAACAACCTCAGTGTCCATTGATGAATGAGTGGGTAAAAAAAAAAAAAAAAAGTGGCAAATCTACAATATATACAATGAAATGTTTTTCAGCCTTAAAAGGAAATCTTGTAATTTGTGGCAATAACCTAAGGGACGTTATGCTAAAAGAAATAAGCCAGACACAGAAGAACAGATAGATATAATCTCACATGTGTAATCTAAAAAAGTCAAACCCATAGAAATAGAGACTAGAATGGTGGTTGCCAAGGGCTGAAGGTGTGTGGAGGATATAGATGTAGGTCAAAGATATAAAATTTCAGTTACTAGATTAATATGTTCTGGGGACTAATGTACAACTTGGTAACTATAGTTAATAATGTGTTTTATGCTGTATGTGAAATTTGTAAAGAGAATAGTATCTTATAATAGTCTTAAGTGTGCCCACACACACACACAAAAAAGTAAATTTGGGAAGTTATAGATAGGTTAATTGACTTGATTAGGGGAAAACAGAAGAAAATAATACAATTGGAGAAATCCCACAGCTCAATTTTAAGGCATGCTATAAAGCTACAGTAATTAAGACAATGTGGTATTGATGAAATTATAGGAGCAGATCAATGGAACAGAATAGCGAATACAGAAATAGACGCATTCAAATTTCTGACAAATTGAATGCCAGTTCAATAGAAAAATTATACTCTTTTCCAACACTGATGATGAAATAATTATACATCCATAAGCCCACAAAAAGAGCCTGAACTTATGGAAAGATGTTTGGAGAACACTTAGGGATCTAAAAATAGACTTGCCATTCGATCCAAAAATTCCTCTACTAGGTATATATCCAGAAAACCAAAAATCACATTATAACAAAGATATTTGTACCAGAATGTTAATTGCAGCCCAATTCATAATTGCTAAGTCATGGAAGAAGCCCAAGTGCCCATCGACCTACAAATGGATTAATAAATTGTGGTATATGTACACCATGGAATATTATGCAGCTTTAAAGAAAGATGGAGACTTCACTTCTTTCATGTTTACATAGATGGAGCTGGAACATATTCTTCTTAGCAAAGTATCTCAAGAACAGAAGAAAAAGTATTCAATGTACTCAGCCCTACTATGAAACCAATTTATAGCTTTCATACGAAAGCTATAACCCAATTATAGCCCAAGAATATGGGGAAAGGGGAGAGGGAGCAGAGGGGAGGGGGAGGATAGGTAGAGGGAAGGTAATTGGTGCAACTACACCTATGGTGCATCTTACAAGGGTACATGTGAAATTTACTAGGTGTAGAATATAAACGTCTTAACATAATAACTAAGAAAATGCCGTGAAGGCTATGTTAACCAGTTTGATGAAAATATTTCAAATTGTATATAAAACCAGCACATTGTACCCCATGAATGCATTAATGTACACAGCTATTATTTGATAAAAAAGAGTCTGACCTTAAACCTTACATCTTCTATAAAAAATTAACACAAATGAGTTATGTAGATCTAAATATAAAATACAGAGTTATAACACTTTCAGAAAAAACATAGGAGAAAATCTTTGTGACCTGGTATTGAGTAAATGCACCTATTGGGATGGCTAAATTTAAAAAAAAAATCTGACAATAACAAGTACCAGAGAAGATGTAGAATAATTGTAACTGTCGTACATTGCTGATAAGATTTAAAAATGTACTCTGGAGACCAGTTTGGCAGTTTCTTATAAAGTTAAACACACATTTACCATATAACCCATCAATCCCACTCTTGAGTATTTATTCTAACGAAATGGAAACTTAAGTTCATATCAAAACAGCTTCATTCATAATGTCTCAAACTGGAAACAACTGAAACAGCTGTCAAATGGGAAATGGTTAAACTATGGTACCACCATATAATGTAGTAATATTCCGCACTATAAAAGAATGGATTATTGATATGTGCAACAATGTGGACAAATATGAAAGGCACCATGCTGAATTAAAGAAATCATTCTCCAAAGGCCACATACTGTATAATTCCATTTATATAACATTCTGAAAAAAATAAAAATACAGTCATGGGGAGAAGACAAATTGATGGTTGCCAGGGGTTAAGGGAGGCACAGGACAGCTTAAGGAAGTTTTGTGGATATTGAAACAGTTCTGTATCCTGATTGTAGAACTAGCTATGCTAATTTACACATGTATTAAAGTTCACAGAACTGTACACCAAAAAGGTCACTTTTACTCCATAATAATTTAAAAATAAAAAAAAGTTTTTAAAGTATCTAGAGTAAGGTTTGTCTGACCTTTGCATTCATATTCTTAACTACTAAATTCTTAATGCTGCCTTAGACACCATTGAGTGAGTGGCTAGACATTAATGAATACATGTGTTTATCATAAAGATGGAATGAGGGAGACAAGGAAATGTGAGCCATTGAAAAGTGGGAACGGTCCTGGTAAAACGAGCTGCACTCAGCACTTAGAGTACAACTGATTTCAGATGTACCATGAATTTATCTTCTCCTTCACTTCTGTACAGGTTTAGCTACCCACTTCTTGTTAGCTGAAATGCTGCAGAATGTCTCCTAACCAGTCTCCAAGCTCAAGCCCAGGTCTGCCCACATGCATCCTCCACAATGTTGCCAGAGATTTCTAAATCTGACCTTGTATGCTTCTGCTTGCTGGATAAACTCCTTGCCAAGGGGCATGCAGCCCTTTATGAGCTGATTTCTGTCTACTTCTCTGGTACCATATCTCTACTGTACCATCTATGTCTTCACCATATTTAACAACTTCAAACCTTTCTCCACCCCTTTTTACTCTTCTTTGCTTGCTTTGCTCCAGCTCATCCTTCAAGACCTAATTCTTTGAAGCCTTTTGTGAAATTATAAGAAATATGTATTGTTTCTGTCCATGGATTCTGACATAGAGCTCCTAAAACCCTTGTGGATAAGGGCACTAGAGGAATCATTTGTTCTAATGAGTTGACTCTTGGTGGGCTCCTAGAGAGTCTCAGGATGGTGGGGAGGGGTGGCTATTTGCCAGTGGAAACAATTATGTGATTAGAGGGTTGGAAATGTCAGGAATGTAGAGGTGCTGAAAGTTGAATTGATTATCAATGGCCAATGATACAATTAATTACACTTGTGTTAAAAAAGCCTTCATAAAAGTCCCAAAGGAAAAGGTTCGGTGAACTTCTGGGTTGCTGAATGCATGAAGGTGCTAGGAGGGTGCACTTCAGGAAGGGAAATAAAAGCTCCATGCTTTTAGCCTGATGCATCTCTCTCATCTGGCTGTTCATCTGTATCCTTTGTAGTATTTTTTATAATAAGCTGATAAACATAGCTATTTCCCTGAGTTCTGTGAGCCATCCTAGCAAATTAATGGGATGAGGCTGTGGGAACTCCAATTTATAGCCAGTGGGTCAGAAGTACAGTTCACAACCTACTACTTGTGACTAGCATCTAAATGGAGGCAGTCCTGTGGGATTGAGCCCTTACCCTGCAGGATCTGACACCATCTCTAGGTATGCCACGCATAATGTTAGAATTGAATGAATTCCAAGACAGCCAGTTAATGTCCATGGGAGTATTGCTTGGTCAGTGGGGGAGAAACATCCACATACATTTTGGTGGCCAGAGGTGAAGTGTTTTGTTTTGACTGTGCAAGAAAAAAAAAATTATCTCTGACACTTGCTGTGATCTCTAGGTTGGAATATTTGCTCCATTCCTGAAGTTGCAAAGCATCTATGTTTGTCAGAAGTGTGGACCTGTCCATGGTGTATTGTGACTGTCTGTCCTCCCACTTGTCTCCCTTCGTAGACTGTGGGGTCTCTGGAGCAGGGCTGTGATTTCATCCGACATCCTTAAGCCCCTAGCATATGGCAGGAACTTTTATTTTATAAAATTATAGCCATCCAAAATCTTTTTTGGAAGTAGACGAAGGAAAAATAAACAAATAAATATAAATAAAAGACTACAATATTGATGCTTTGTATGAACTGATAATGATTTGGGAGGGAATAGCTACAAATACCAATATGATGAAAGCAACTGCTCATGTGTAGAACAGTGGGAAAATCTCAGTTCAGAATAGACCAAGCTTGGGAAAACAAGGAAATGAGGGAAAGACAGCAGCTGCAATCTAGGGTCTCTCCCTCCCTCAATGAAGCACAGAGTGGAGGAGAGGAGAAGGGTGACTTACCCAAACATTAGGATTTCAAATCAATCACTCCCTTCTCTGAGTGTGGAACTCAGAATGGGTGTTCTCAGCTCACTACAGAAACCTCATGGCTATGGAATAGATAAACCTTGACTTCCTCAAAGGAATTAATGTTAAGAGGAAGCACTGAAAATTTAAAACTGAACCCTTTCTCTTTAATCATAACTTCTTCATGTGAAAATACTGAACCCAGTTTGGGGGTATAAAGAGCATTGGGTTCATGCATCACGGTGGAGGCAAAATACCTATCTCTCAGCTGTTGGTTCTATAAGTGTGCCTCTCTTTAAGTTGATGGACTATTTCATTTAAAACAATTTTTACTCTAATGTACAGCCCATGTTTTAAAAATAAATTATTGATTTATATGCAAGAATATTCATTATTCAGTCTACTGTTCTTTAAATTTTGATGTATATGCAATTATATGAACACCATCCAAATCAAGTCATCAAATGATTCCATTACCCTCTGCCCCATTACCTGTGCTATTCCTTTGTAGTCAAACCCTTCCCCACCTTCACCCTCTTGCAACCTCCAGGATATTCTTAATCCCTGTAAGTCTGGATTTCTAGAATACATATAATGTAATTTTACAATTAGTAGTCAGTAAACTGACTTCTTTCACTCTGCATAATGCATTTGAGATTCATCTATTTTGTTGCCAGCAACAATAGAATTATGGGCTGAATTGTGTTCCCCTGAAATTCATGTGTTAGAGTCCTCAAAATGTGCCTATCTTTGGAGACAGAGTATTTAAAGAAATAATTAAGCCCTGAGGTGCCTTCATCCAATTTACCCAGTGTCTTTATAAGAAGAGGAAATGTGGACATAGGTAGGCACAGAGAGAAGACTCCATGAAGACATATAGAAGGTGGAAACCAGTCCTGCTGACACCATGATCTCAGCTCTCCAGTTTCCAGAACTGTGAAAAAATAAATTTCTATTGATTAACTCACCCATTCTGCAATTCTTTGTTCTGGCAGCCCTCACAAAATAATACAAATGTTAGATATTTTTATTGCTGAGTTTTATGGATTCATTTTATGGATGTACCACAGTTTAGTCTATTCCCTAGTTGTGGTATATTTGGGTTATATCCAGTTTCAATTATAAGTAAAGATGCGATGAATAGTCACAAGTGTTTGAGAGCATGGATTTTAATTTCATGTCAATAAATATGGAGGAGTAAATGTAAAATTGCTGGGTTGTAAGAAACTCCCAGAAACTATTTTCTGAAGCAGCTGTATCATTTTGCATTCCCACTAGCACTGTATGAGGGCTCTGCTTACGCCACATCCTGTTTAGCACTTGATGTTTTCAGGTCTTACAAAATTTTAACCATTCAAATAGGTAGGTATGATACTCACTGTGTTTTAATTTGCATTTTCCTAATGACTATTTATGTTCAGCATCTTTTCATATGTTTATTTTCCATTCACTTATCTTCTTTGATAAAATGTTCACACGAATCTTTTGTCCATTTTTTTTTTTTTTTGAGATAGAGCCTCAAGCTGTCACCCTGGATAGAGTGCCATGGCATTATAGCTCACAGCAACCTCCAATTCCTGGGCTCAAGCGAGTCTCCTGCCTCCACCTCCCAAGTAGCTGGGACTACAGGTGCCTGCCACAACGCTCGACCGTTTTTTGGTTGCAGCCGTCATTGTTGTTTGGCGGGCCCTGCTGGATTCGAACCCGCCAGCTCAGGTGTACGTGGCTGGCGCCTTAGCCCGTTGAGCCATAGGCGCTGAGCCTCTTTTGTCCATTTTTATTTGGGTTGTTTGTCCTTATTGTTGAGTTCTTAGAGTTTTTCAATATTCCAGATGCATACAGTTTTCTTCATTATCATGTAATTTTTCTTCTTTAGTTGGTTAATGCAATGAATTACATTGATTTTTAAATGTTGATCTAGCTTTGCATTTCCAGAATAAGCCACATTTTGTTGTGATGTGTTATTCTTTTTATGTAATGTAGAATTATATTTTTGAATGTTTTGTTGAGGGTTTTTATGTCTACAACTATGAAGGTTATTGGACAGACTATTTATTTTAAAATAAAATGTATTTTAAAATTTAAGGTGTTCTTTATAGTTATTTTCATCATTTCCATTTTAGGGATGACAAATTGAGATTTAATAATTTAAATAAATTCAACTTAATAGATTAAAAAATGTCACCAGAACTGATAAGTGATAGAGCTGGGATTTGAACACAGGTAGCCTGACTCGAGTCTGTGCCCTTAACCACTAAAACCTACTGCTTCTGGAAGACTCAAGGTGAAACTGATGTCTCATCACTATCAATGTGCTTTGAGTGATTTCCTCAGAAGCAATAATGACTTATAGATTAATAAAAAAAAGGAAGGTATTGTTGGATTACAGAGCATGTGATCTGGCATAAAAATGCCTGAGTACAAATCCCAGATCTGCTACTAGCTGTGTGAGCTTCTTAATTAATCTTGCTTCATGTTGTTCTTCTACAAAGTAGGAATAATAATAATATTACATCATTTGATTGTCATAAGAGTTGAGATAAGGTATCTAATGTAAAGCAAGAGGTGAATATGGTAATGACTAATACATAAAGCAAGAGTTAGATGATATTTAAGTTAATGGGGTACATTCATCATAAATCTTTGTTGACTAACTGGTACTATGGCTACATGCTGAACCCAATCCTGGAAAGTTAACTTTCTGTGTTTGATGACTAAATTTGCATTCCAAAACCCTTTTATTGATTATAAACCCTGACAAATACATGCAGCAGGTAAGCAGATGCAATAGTTAAGAATAATTTGAAAAATAAATGTATGCTCTCTTTAGGGTGTCCTATACATAAAGTGCCCTTAACTTAAGATATTTTATCTGAGATGTTAGTTGGGGTTTTCCTATTCCTCAGAATTGACTCGAACTTCTAATTTCAAAGGCTTTTCCAAGTTTTGTGACTTTCTGAGAGGAAAATGATGCCAGGAGAGAGGACTGACATTCTCAAGGTCCCTTCTGGCTGTCTTCTCCTGAATCCACATGCAATGTGTTTAATGTAGTTCTCTATCATGTCAATACTTTTCTTGACTTCCACCAAAAGAGAAGAATCGTAAGACGTGTATGTGTTCAATACACCTTACTGGAGACTCAGGGGACAGAGGAGGGATGTGCATCACAGCAAAGTGAATAACCTCAAGTTGAAGTTATTCATCCCCTTAGGAGTGCCTTCATCTCCCAATACCACTCCCCTGTAGGGTATTTTTTTTTTTTTACTTCATCTCCAAGTGCCCCCTCATGCCTTCTTTCTGGCCCTCCTTTTGTTTCTCTTTCCTCTGTTCTGTCTCCTTCTCTGAGGGCAGTTTAGCTTTCTTTTAGGATTTCACTATCTCCCCTCTCAAAGCTTACTGAGGTATTTCCTAAACAGAGGTAATTTACTGCTCAAGAGGAATTTTAGTGCTAGTTGTTGGGATATATTTTTACTCTCCTTCTCAAAATGTGATAATTGCAAAATGCTTTGAGATCCTTGTAAGTCTCTGATAAAAAATTTGTTACTTTGATGAATTGCATATATACCTTGCAGAATGTAAATTTATTGCAAACTGCCATACAAAGTTCTGCACTATCTTAAATGCTTTATAAAGACTTTATTGACCAGATAATCTCTAGCAGAGTGAAATGGAAAAATATGAAAATTTAATTCAATATCTAGGAATTCAAAAAGAGAAAATAAAAATGTATCTTTTAAGAGAATAATTTATCTCCATTTTTTTTTGCTCTGTATTCCAAGCGAAGAATTGCACATAGCACGTTAAGGATTCTCAACCAGTTTAACGTTTGTGAGGGGGAAAGAGAGAGTGTTACATCCTATCCTTCCAATCGTGATGATAGTTAAGTTCTTTTGGGAGTTGTGGCCTTAATGGATGTTGGTGGAGGGTCTCTGTGGACACTGTTATTTCCATTTCTTCTTAGTGACTTGAACTATTCTATGCCTATGCCTCCTATGCCTCCCAAATAGTCCTCATTTGAAAACAGGTTGACAGCGTGTTTAAAAAGTCAAAGAAAAGAACAGTTATATGGGTGGAGATGTGGAAAAGCTGTTTCTGAGAGTGCCCAAGAAGGACAAGCAGACACTGGACAGGAGAAAATGTGCATGTGTATGTGTGTGTATAGTTTTTTCTTTAAATTTGAGGTTAATGTGAGGGTACAAACAGGTAGGTCATAATATTTGAATTTGTTAGGTAGAGTCTATCTTGTAGTTTTTTTGTCCAGTACCCAAAAGGTGTGCCATACACCCCTACATTAAGGGAGAGTACCCTCAAACCTCCTCCTCCCTTCTCTCCCCTACTTTGTTTCCCTTCCCCCAACTTGAATTGAACTGAGTTTTACTCACATGTGGTCATGTATTAGATCATCTAATGGCTTCACATTAGTATCGATTACATTGGATATTTGCTTTTCTATTTTTGTGATACTTTACTAAGAAGAATCGACTTAAACTCCATCCAGGTTAATACAAAAGATACAAAGTCACCATCTTTTTTTATGGCTGATTAGTATTCTGTGGTGTACATATACCAGTTTGTTAATCCATTCACAGGTTGATGGGCATTTAGGTTCTTTCCACATCTTGGATATTGTAAATTGAGCTGTGATAAACAATCTACTGCAAGTGTTTTATTATAAAATATTTTTTCTTCTGGGTGGATGCCTAGTAGTGGAATTGCAGGGTCAAATGGGAGGTCTAATTTGAGTTCTTGGAATATTCTCCATACTTCTTTCCAAAGAGGCTGTATTAGTTTGCAGTCCCATCAACAGTGTAAAAGTACTCCCCTCTCTCTACATCCATGTCATCATCTGCAACTTTGATACTTGATGATGTGGGCTAATCTTACTAGAGTTAGGTGATATCTTAGGGTAGTTTTGATTTGCATTCCTCTGATTGATTAGAGATGATGAACATTTTTTCAAATGTTTGTTAGCCATTTGTCTGTCTACCTCAGAGAAGGTTCTGTTCATGTCTCTTGCCCAGTGATAGATCGGATTGTTAGCTCTTTTTTTGTTGATTAATTTGAGTTCTCTATAGATCCTGGATCAAACCTTGTCAGATTTGTAACATGCAAATATATTTTCCCATTCTGAAGGTTGTCTATTTGCTTTGATTGTTGTATACTTAACTGTGCAGAAGCACAGTTTAATTAAGCATCGGTTTAATTAAGTCCCATTTGTTTATTGTTGTTGTTGTTGCAATTGCCAGTAAAGTCTTCCTCATACACTCTTTCTCCAGGCTAACAGCCTCAAAATATTTCCCCATACTTTCTTCTAGGATTTTTATCATTTCACACCAGAGAGTTAAATCTTTCATCCATCTTGAATCAATTTTTATAAGTGGTGAAAGCCATGAGTACAGTTTCAGTCTTTTACATGTGGTTATCCAGAACCATTTATTGAATAGCAATTCTTTCCCCCAGTGTATACTTTTGTTTGGTTTGTCAAAGATCAGATGACTATAAGAGACTGGTTTTATATCTTGGTTTTTTATTCAGTTGCACATGTGTACACCTCTATTTTTGTGCCCAGACCATACTGTTTTGATCACTGTGGATTTGCAATATAGCCTAAAGTCTGATAGAGTGATGCCTCCAGCTTTGTTTTTATTACTAAGAAGTACCTTGGCTGTACAGGGTTTTTTCTGGTTCCATATGAAATGAAGAACTATTTTCTCCAGTTCTTCTAAGTATGACATGTGTATTTTAACAGGGGTTGCATCAACTCTGTAGATTGCTTTGGGTAGTATAGACACTTTAATAATGTTGATTCTTCCCAGCCAAGAGCATGGTATGTTCTTGTGTTTATTAATGTCTTCTGCTATTTCTTTTCTTAGGGTTTAATAATTCTATTGTAGTTTCTTAGGGTTTAATAATTCTACTGTAGAGATCTTTCACCTCTTTTGTGAGATGTATTTCTAAGTATTTAATTTTTCTTTGAAGTTACTGTGAAGGGAATTGTGTCTTGGATTAGCTTAGCAATTTGGCTGTTAATGGCATGTAGAAAGGCTACTGATTTGTGGACATTGATTTTATACCTTGAGTCATTACTGTAGTTCCTGAGCACTTCCAGGAGTCTAGTGGCTGAGTCTCTGCGGTTCTGTAAGTATAAGATCATATCATCAGCAAAGAGCAAGAGTTTGACCTCCTCCGCCCCCATTTGGATGTGCTTTATATCTTTCTTTTGCCTGATTGCATTGGCTAGAACTTCTAGCACTATGTTGAATAGTAGTAGTGATAGAGGACTTCCTTGTCCAGTTTCAGTTTTAAGTGGAAAAGCTTTAAGTTTTACTCCTTTCTGTATGACATTAGCTGGGTGTTTGTCAATTTAAGATGGCTTCAGTCAATTTAAGAAAAATGTCACCTGGCTGGGCATGGTGGCTCATGCCTGTAATGAGGAAAGTGGATTGCCTGAGCTCAGGAGTTCAAGACCAGCCTGAGCAAGAGTGAGACCCTATATCTAAAAATAGCTAGGCACAGGGAAGGTTGCCCATTGTCTCCATTGCTCTTTAACATTGTAATGGAAGTTTTAGCCATTGCAATTAGGGAAGAAAAGACAATCAAGGGTATCCATATAGGATGAGAAGAGATCAAACTTTCATTCTTCTCAGATGATATGATTGTATATCTAGAAAACACCAGGGGTTCTACTATAAAACTTTTAGAAGTTATCAAGGATATAGCAACGTCTCAGGCTAAAAAATCAACACCCATAAATCTGTAGCCTTTATATATACCAACAATAGCCAAACCAAAAAAACAGTCAAGGACTCTATTCCGTTCACAGTAGTGCCAAAGAAGATGAAATCTTTGGGAGTTTACCTAACAAAGGATGTGAAAGATCTCTATAATGAGAACTATGAAACTTTAAGAAAAGAAATTGCTGAACACGTCAACAAATGGAAAAACATACCATGCTCATGGCTGGGAAGAATCAACATTGTTAAAATGTCTATACTACCCAAAGCAATATATAATTTTAATGCAATTCCTATTAAAGCTCCATTGTCATATTTTAAAGGTCTTGAAAAAGTAATACTTCATTTTATATGGAATCATAAAAAACCTCGAATAGCCAAGACATTACTGAGAAATAAAAACGAAGCAGGAGGAATCATGCTACCAGACCTGAGACCGTACTATCAATCAATAGTGATCAAAACAGCATGGTACTGGCACAAAAACAGAGAGGTAGATGTTTGGAACAGAATTGAGAACCAAGAGATGAATCTAACTACTTTCCATTATTTGATCTTTGACAAGCCAATTAAAAACATTCAGTGGGAAAAAGACTCCCTGTTTAACAAATGGTGCTGGGAGAACTGGCTGGTGACCTGTAGAAGACTGAAACTGGACCCACACCTTTCACTATTACCTAACATAGACTCTCACTGGAATAAAGATCTAAACTTAAGACATGAAACTGTAAAAATACTAGAAGAAAGTGCAGGGAAAACTCTTGAAGGAATCGGTTTGGGTGAATATTTTATGAGGAGGACTCCCCAGACAATTGAAGCAGTATCAAAAGTACACTACTGGGACCTGATCAAACTAAAAAGCTTCTGCA
>CAUYRH010146209.1:0-19290 GCA_963574655.1 Perodicticus potto | reverse complement strand
ATAAATTTGCAAAATATGTGAATACATTTCATCTTGATAGCTTCATGAAAATGTTAGTTGGGCATAACTTTATAACTTTGGTCTCTTTATTTTTCTGTACGACGTGATACATACTTGTAAGGCTTTGTTCTAGATACAGGTTTCATTTTCCTAAGGAGAAGGTCAGGGTTTACAGTATTTGTTGCTTAATTTTTCTTTTCTTCCAGAGAATCACGGCAGAGGCTTCAGACTTTATTTTAGAGACATTTTAGTTCCTTCAACTATAAATTGTTTATAAATAGGTCACTACCAGGTAATAGAGAATATGATGCACTTTACAAGTTGAAAAGTTTTCCATTAAATATTAGCAGCAGTGAAAATTGTCAGAGAAACAACTAATTAATCTCTGCTCCTTTACAGCTGTTTAATGCAATGCATAACTAAAAGTCCTGTTAAATTAATTAATGATTTCAATTATGAACTTTTCTCCAAAATGTTATGATTCGTATCAGGCTGATAATGCAGTGACCTGGGAGTGTGAAATCTGTGTTATGAAGAGAGTCGCCAGTTAATTGATTCACAAATTATTTAAACTTTGTTGCACCCAAGGGAGTGCTCAGTTTCATGACAGTCATTCCTTAAAGTGTACAAACTCCTTTTTTCACCTTAAGAATGTCTTCAGTTATTAAGCATGATAAAATACCAGTATGTTTCTGGAGCTGTGAGTAGTCTTAGCATTTATGATTTATTATAGAATTTGTAGGTGGACTATGTGGAGATTAAATCTATTGTGGAAGGAGAAAAGTCTTAGGTAAAATTATCAGTGACTCTCTTTTGTAGTAGTTTTTTCAGTGTTTTAAAATAGTTTTCTATTAAATAATTTTGTAAGTATCACTCCTTAAAATTTTTTTGCATTTACTACATATCAAAAATTTTTAAAGAAATGCAGTGGTAAATAGCACACTATAAATTGATTTGCTAGTTGGTATTTGAAGCATTCGGATTGCTGATATGTAGGTCTAAATTGACGCCAGCCTTTAGTGTTTGAGAGGTTGCTGACGTCTCAGTGCAAGAGCATCAGTTTCTACAGGATACCTTGAATCTTTTTAGTAGCGTATAGGAAAAAATTAAAGGAGTTATATATACTTGCTTCCAATCTGGTTATTTTGCCCATAGCTTAAATAACAACTAAGAGTGTACATATGTACAAGGAGAAAGGAAGGAATCAATAATATCATTAATATTTTATAACACATTTATTAAAGTTTTATTAATGTTTTTATGTTGAGCTTGGGCTGATTTCAGAGTAGATGATATGGCCGTAAGTGAGAATCCTTTCTTGAGTGCCCATGCCTGACTGAGGCGGAAGGGAAATAGGTGGTGCCCAAGGAAAGATTCTTAAGCAGGGAGAGAGGACAGCAGGAAGGTCTCTGGACATGGATGGCGGTTATTTTGTTAGTGGGCCCTGGAATCCCTTTAGTTCTACACACATATTTGTGCTTAATGACTATGAAAAAGTCTAGGACTTTTAGAGTGGCTGAACAATATCCTTAGCAGTTTTATTCCAGTTTGATAGACACTATGAAAAAGTCATTTTTCACTTAATATGAAAAACAATTTTCCTTTGGAGAAATTTGTCTTTCAGCTCTGAACAACGTTTTATTTACAGAACAGAGCAGGAAGCTTGTATTCTGGGTAAACAGCGTGTTTACTGATTTCACTTGTCCTGGTACTCTTCTGTTTTACTTCTCTAATTTTTTTTTTTTTTTTTTGGATCTAAGAAAATAGCCCAAAGAGAAGACAAATAGAGAAACAGTATTATTAAAAATAAGTTTATCTTTGTTAAACTTGCTGCAGGGCAAAAAGAAATGGACTTGAAAAGGAAGTAAATTTATACTAATTTTTGCATTGTAGGGAATGTACTATTTTAGACACTGACTGACTGCTTCTGTTTTCTAAAATTAAGGAGCCTATAATCTCAGCACCATTAACAAGTGCTGTCATTCAGATACACAGTGTCTGGCTGATTTAAATAAAATGAAATGAAGATAGTTGTTTCTGGTCCCTTGGCTTCACTCATTGCCATAAACATATGCTCTGCGTCCTGCTTCTTTCCATCTTATTTATGACTTTAATTTGTTGTGTGGGCTGCGCTAGAAATTAAATTTAATATAATTCTCCAAGGGACCCTGTCATATAATAACATGGTAATTTCTGTGTATCCTTTTGAAAAATGAGGAAATTAATTCTTCCTGACATGTTCTAATTATTCCAGTGTGAACGGCAAATCCGTTTTTCCTAGCCCCTGAAGTGTTATAGGCAAATGGCTGGTGTTCAAAGCTGAGGTGCTAATGCTGACCAGCAGTGCGTTTAATTTGAAACATGAGCAGACACCTTTCAACACACCTTTGTAATATTGGAGTACTTTACAGAAATTAATTCACTACTTATTTGGCAGCTTAGCCTTGGGGTTATGTTTTTTTATTCATCAATACTATAGTCATGTTAGCATAATGTCTCCTGTTTCCTTGTATACTTGGTGTCTGTGTATGGAACTAAAAGTGTGCAATGGATAGTTTAACTATATGAATGAAGGAGAATACAGACACTTCAGCAATTCCAGTTGTATGCCAAACACTTTATAGAGAGGTGTAGCAAGGTCTTGAACGTTAAACTTAATTATAGTCTATGGTTACCAGCTTTAACTGAAATTATATGGTGTCAGAATTATTGGGATAATCTTGCTTTGAAAAGACAACTGTATACTCTGTTGCCCTGTTGTAAATTTTAGTTGTAGAAATCCAGTTTCTTACATGGGAATGATACCTGAAAAGACAGTTTGCAAACAAAATTTATGGACTAGGAATCTCAAGGTCTGAACTCTGCCAGGAAGGAAGTAGCTATACCTTTGGAGATAGAGGATTAAAGCCAAATTTTTGGTGCTATTGGCCATGTAAGTTGCATAATTCATTATTCATTTGGATCAATTGGAAGGTCTACATATTATTCTTTAGAGGAATTACAAAAATAATGTATTTTATCTGTAATCTTTATTTTAAAACTAGCCATTGTATTTGTTTCTTTAATCAGGTCAATCATTTGTGTCAATGCTGATACAACTCCTTTATTTTAGTGAGCAATTGATAAGTGCCATTTCACATTGGCTATTTATTGTTTTAAACATTAATGCATGAAATTCTAGTTAAAATAGAAGATAGGTAATTAAACTTAAATAATAAAATTGTGTTTGGTGTGGGTATGATTGAGGCTCTCTGTTTATCTGTTTTTATATCTCTATATTACATTTTCTTTAAATTTTAACTTAAATAGGAGAAATGGGAATTGTTGAAAAATTATTCTGATAAGTAGCATTAATATTATCCACAGTTTTTATGCTGACCATTCAGCTGCTAGATACTGGAGGCTACCGTCAGATTTAGATTATGGACAAGGAAGAACGTGATGAAGACTTGTCTGTCTTGGCTTTCCCTTATAATTAGACTGATGAAAAGCATGGGCTTCTTTTGGCTGGGAACTGGGGAGAACATGACAACGTACTTCTTTCTATTCAAGTGCATGCTTCTTTGTACTGTTCTTGTTCAGGGAAGGTTTTTCTAAAGTTATTTCTGTGGGTTTGTAAGGGTGGGAGATGGAAGAGGATATTGGGAAGGAAGGAGGGAGCAAGGGCATCCCTTCCTGGACCCATAGACTCTATGCATTTCTCAAGATTTCCTGATTATATACTTTTCCTTTATATCCTAGGGAAGAAAGGGATAGCTGCCCATCTGGCCTTTCTTCTGGTGCTTTTTCCCACCAGTATTACAGAAGGATTAGTACCATAGAGCAGAGACAGGCTAGACCAGATCCTCGTCCTTATTAGACTACATCTTGTTAAGATCCTCGATATACCATTTATATAGGTTCTATGAAAGAACTGAAGATTTTTTTCTATTCCTAATATTCTTCAAAATAAGAGATCCTTAAAAAGTTGTTGACCAGATTAAAATAAGCTGCTCATATGTGCAATTATGCATATACCTAGTTCCGTTCTCTTTCTAGGAAAGAAACTGCAAACATTTTTACATGCTTCCATCTCAGGATGCTGCAATCAGTGTGTCCAGCAAAATAAGTGAAAAGAGGTAAATATCCCTAATTTTGAACTTTTTTCTTTTAAAATGTTACTTAGGCTCAGTTTTTGGTTATTTTAATTTTTAAGAATATCTTATTATAATTTCAAATTCATGTATATGAAACTATGTTACACTTATTTCTATGTAATTTTTACTTGAATCAAAGCAACTTGACATATATGTTAAATTTTATTTAAAAATAAGTTGTAGTTTATTTATTTTGCATATATATATATATATATATGTGTACACGTATATGTACTCACACGCAAACACACATGTTCTTATAAAAGGCTTATACCTGATTTCTCTCTCCTCATTCAACTTTTTGATACTTTATTTTATGCCAGTAGGTTCATTTCATAAAGAAAATTGATTCATTTTGTAGGCTTATCCAATTTTGTTTACTGATGACTATAGTTAAAAATAAGACTTACTCCATGCTTACACGTGCATATCTTTTTACAGCAATAGTAACAACTAACATGTATTGACCATATGCTGTTTGCCACACACTGTACTAAATCTCTTTGCATGAATTGTCTCATATGAAACTGGGAGGAACTCACACATGTATACACACACATATACATATATATATAACACGCACATAAGTGAAAGGATATATATATACACACAAATAAATATATACGTGATTTTATGTATATACACACACATCTATGCATTTTTACATATATATGTAAAAATTTACATATATTATAACTTACATTTTTTATATATACACACATAAGTGTATCTTTTTCAGTTTTAGGAATGAAAATACATTGTTGTGTGTGCATGTATATACATACAGTTTTAGGAATGAGTAAACTGAGCACAGACTGGTTAAAAAATTTTTACCAAAATTATATCGTTTACAGGTGGAAGAATGACTATTTTAACTTATCAAGTGCTTAGAACAGTAATTTGCACATAGGAGGACTTTAATGAATGTTAGTTGCTATTCTTGTTTTTGTGGTAGAGTGCTGTGGGTCCTAAATTTCAAGTAATATTAGTTGATTCTATTATTATGAATGAGATTAGGAGGCTTCCTCAAGAAAAGGTGATTTAGAAACTAAACTAGCTGGTCTTTAAACCAGCTTTTGAAACTTGGTACTTATGAGAGCTTCACTCTTAATTCATATAAACAGATTATTTTTAGGTATTGCAAGCTATATAAATTGTCCCTGCTGTCATGGAGCTTATAGTCTGGTGAGGGTGGATGTGGAAGCACTAGAAAATATGTAATGATGATATTAATAGGCAGAGTAAAAAATTAATTTTATTTTATATTTTTAAATAGTTCAGGAGATCATTTCCAAGGCCCTTACATTCTTAAATGAGCCTGCAGTCTAGACTATATTTTATGCTTGGTTCATGCAGAAAGCTAAGATTCCATGAATAGATAATAGTTTTGAGACACAGTAAGATGCAGTGATTTCATACGTACTGAATTTAAGAAGCTAGTTGTACCAATATGAGGTGATATCAGTTAAGATAACAGCAATGTGACATTTACTGAAAAATTCTTTCACAAGAGGCACAGAATTACTGTGCTGAATATACATTTTCTCTTTTAATCATTCCAACAACCCAATAAAGAAGATATTTATTATCATACTAACCCTATTTTACAGATAAGGAAACTAAGGCTTGGAGAGATTAAGTATTTTATCTGAAGTTGCAGAATTAGTAGGTGACGGAGCTGGGACTTAAAATTAGGTCTGCATGATGCTATGCTCTTAATTACAAAATTGTGCTGTGTGGAAGTATGAGTAGGGAAATCAGATGAGTGCTCTGGGCTAGAGATATAGTTAACTGCAAAGGAGGGATAGTTCAATCCATGGAATTAGATTGTATCTCCCCACAGGTGGTGGGTGGTGGTGGAGAAGAGAGAGAAAGAGAGAGAGACAGAGAAGGAAAGAAGGAAGCAGGGAAAAAAGGAAAAAGGAAAGAGCAAGGGGGGGAGGGAGAGAAAGAACAACCTAACGTTGAAACTTTGGGGAAATGGTGAAAGGGAAGGGAAGAGGAGCAGTGAAAGAACAACAGAAAAGTAGTCAAAGAAGAATAAATATGAAAGATTTTATGTCATGGAAGTCAAAAGAGGAAAGAATTTCAGTAACAAGGGAGGGACTGATAGAAATCATCATTGATTTGATAATAGCTGTATCAAATATTGTTGAGAATTTTTGATGAGGATTTGTCAATCAGAGCTTGTTGCTAAAGCCAGAGCTACTTGGCAAAGGATTGCATTGTGAAAATGGTGAAGAAGTAGTGTAGAGGGATAGAACAGTTTCTAAAGAACTGTGTACCTAAGGAAGCAAGGGTCTGGAGCAGTCCCTTAACAGAGAGAGACCACTGAGAAAAGGCTCTTTTCGGGGGATATGTAGGAGATAATGATGTTTATAAACAGAGAGAAAGCAATCAGGAAAGAAAGAGATGGAGGAAGAAACTGAAAGAAGAGACCAAAAAGGGAGGAGAACATTTTCTTTTCTGCTTCTTGAAACAGTTTTGCTCAAAGACTTTTGGTAGATGTATTAGTTTCCTACGGCTGTTGTAACAATATAAATTTATTTGTTTCACAGTTGTGGAGGCTAGATGTCCAAAATCCAGATGTTGGCAGGGCCATTCTCCCTTTGAAACCTATGGAGAATCTTTCATTATTTCTTCCTAGCTTCTGCTGGTTTGCTGGCAGTCACTCTTCTAGATTCAAATTTTATGATTTTACAACTAATAGATTTTATTATTACATAGTTTATATTCTTAAAGGGAAACATACATATTTTATGCTTTGGCTTGTTAGCCTGCAAGTTGGTGTTTTATGTATATATCATTATGCAAAACAATTTAAAGATAATTTGGAATTTGCAAAATATATAGAACAAGCAATTAAAAACAAGTATAAAAACATGCTCTAAGGCTAACTTTTCAGTTCTTAAAACCATAACCCTCTTTAGAAGGAATTAAATTTGATTACATTTAAAATCATGTGATTTAACAGAAATACATATACATATGCAAATTGTACTCTGAACAATTATTGGAATTCATATGTTTTCATTTTTAATCAATAGTTATTTTCCTTGCTATCGCAGGAAAACACTGAAGAAATATACCTGCAATTTCACTGACAGTGCTGATGAGTTCTCAATTAATAATAACTTTAAGTTTCAGTTGTGATAAATAGTATTATTTATCTTAAATATTGAATTATGAGGCTGCATAATAGTTATATATTTATGGAAGTTGGTTTATTTAACCAGTTTAATATGTAAGATTGTTACTGTCAAATATTTAATATAATATCCAATATAAATCTGAACACTAAAAATCACCCAGGTAAAATATAAATATATTTTTAAATCTTTATGACTATCATTTTTTCTGTGACTGATTTTATAAATTAAATTGTAGTGTTTTTCTCTCAATTAGATATTTTTAATGTTTAATTTATATTGACTATACAGATGGCATCTTGAGACACATATTTGATATAGTTTTCCATTCACTTACAAAACATTTATTTTTTTTAAATATTTTTTGAGACAGAGTCTTAAGCTGTTACCCTGGGTAGAGTGCCATGGCATCATAGCTCACAGTAACCTCCAACTCTTGGACTCAAGTAATCCTCTTGCCTCAGTTTTTCTATTTTTAGTAGAGACAAGGGTCTCACTTTTTGCTCAGTCTGGTCTCGAACCTGTGCGCTCAGGCTATCCACCCACCTCACCCTCCCAGAGTGCTAGGACTATAGGTGTGAGCCAGCACGCCCGGCTACAAAACATTTATTGAGCACTTGCTTGTTACCCAGGTATTCTGCTAAGGATTAATGATACAAATCTAAACAGGAAAGGGCCTTTTTGTTTTTTTTAATGTCAAAAGACATTGTAGGCAAGAGGAGATGAGGTGGATATATAAACAATTATAGTACAATATAATATATTTCAATAAAGGTCTATATAAAACCTATGATAGAAGAAATTAAGAACAGTTATAATGAAAATTTTCATCTAAGCAGTGACTTTGAATCCTGTATTGATAGAAGAGCAGGAGTTCAAAGGACGAGCAAACTTCATGTTGGCAGAATCTATGCCTTGCTCACTAGTCTGTCTTCTGAACCTAGAACAATGGCAGACACATAATAAGCTTTAGTGACTTATAAAAAAGTTTCAAATCCATCTGGAGAGGTAGGAAGAGCAAAGAACATTCTAGAAGTAGGAAAAACATGAGAAAAGTATGAAGACATCAAAATTCATGGCATATGTGAAGACATATGGTTTAGTTTATTATGGCTGAAATGAAGGTTATGAAGAAGATGCACTAAAATCTAATGACTAAGAGCATGTACTTTGAAATCAGTCAGATGAGAGTTTGAATCTTAACTTCATCTTATATTACTTTTAAGATAGTGGGCAAATGTTGAGCCTGTTTTCCTATTTTAAAATATAATTAATAACATATTTATAATGATATTTACAAATTGCTTGGCAATAGTGTCTGGCAAACTAAAAGCATTAAAAAAAATTGGCTTGGCGCCCATAGCACAGTGGTTATAACACAGGCCACATACACTGAGGCTGGCAGGTTCTAACCTGGCCCCGGGCCAGCTAACCAATAATGACAACTGCAACAAAAAATAGCTGGGTGTTGTGGTGGGTGCCCGTAGTCCCAGCTACTTGGGAGGCTGAGGCAAGAGAATCCTTTAAGCCCAAGAGGTTGAAGTTACTGTGAGCTGTGACGCCACAGTGCTCTACCAAGGGTGACAGCAATGAGCTTTGTCTCAAAAAAAAAAAACTTATTGATCAGGTGTAGTGGCTTATGCCTGTAATCCTAACACTCTGGGAAGCTGAGGCAGTAGGATTGCTTGAGCTCAGGGGTTTAAGATCAGCCTGAGTGAGACCTATCTATACTAAAAATACAAAAATTAGCTGAGTGTGGAGGTGTAAGCCTATAGTTCCAGCTACTCAGGAGGCTGAGGTAAGAGGATCACTGGAGCACAGGACTTTGAGGTTGAAGTGAGCAACAATGAAGCCACTGCTTTCTACACAGGGTGATAGAGTGATACTGTGTCTCAAAAAAAAAATTATTAAAGCTATTATTAATTTTTTTGGAGAAAGTGATAGTTCTTAAGACTAGAAGGATACATGCAGTTAAAATCCTAAAGGACTTTGTGTCATATTAAGGAGTTTGAACTATTCCGGAGATTTGTGGGAGCTGTTAGCTTTTAGCTTACTATTGAACATTAGCCACAACATATATATTCAAGGCACTCCGGAAAGGGAACATTTAGTAGCATGTAAACTGTACTTTATACTTTTCATAATATTCCATTACTGTTACACAAGTTGAACATTCCTTATCCTGCTCATATTGCTCAATTATTTGATGCTCACTCCAAGTAGGGAATAGACAGCATGAATTTGTTAACTTGGTTAAGCAAAGTGACCTTCTTCAAGTCTCTTGGGAGTTAGAGGATAGGTTAAATATTACATAATAAAAAAACAAAACTTTGGAAAAAAAGGATAAAATAACTAAATTGGATAGCTGTTATTTATAGGACGATGTATCAGTGACCTAACTAGACAGGGCAAGTGGATGATCCATTGTCGATATTGAAAGTTGATTGCATTTTTATAGGTCATGTTCCAAATGTAGCTGATCTAATAAAATCCTTCAATAGACCACAAGTTCTAGAGTTCGTCTGCAAACCAAAACCTTTTTGTACAGTATGTTGCACATTGCACATTCACAATTATGTTTGTTATTGAACTTTAATTTTATATTTCAGTTAATATAATCGTTTTTGCTCTAATTTTCAAAATCTGTTGAAGGGCTTTTTTCTTCAAAACTATGAAGAGAATGGAGAAAGAAAAAAATGAATGTGTTACGTTAATGAAAAAAACCATTTGCTGTTGTTAACATTTTCAGGATGGAAATGGGCAAAAGTATCACCTCTCTTTGTCATTTCAAGTGAAATTAATATTGCTAGGCTTTGATTAGTATAGCTTTGGCAGTTCAACCTGGCCTAAGGTTTCTATAGGGCATGATTTTTGTAAAGGTTTTGATGTGTTCTTTTTGAATACAGAAGCAAAAATCATGTAGGCTAATGTATGCCTTGTAATAATAGAAGTTCACTGGCTATATAGGCCCTCACGGGATGCGTATTGAACAAATAGTTTTAATATTTGAATAATGGATATAAAATGAAATATACTGGGATCTAGAACTCATGGGAGAATAGTGATTTGTTAAGAATTGATGGAATATGGCTACTTGGACTTTCTATCTAGATCAGCATTTTTCTGAGTCTAATTTGAGGACTGCAGTTTTTTTTTTTTTTTTTCTTTTGGAGACAGAATCTCATTATGTTGCTCTCAGAAGAGTGTTATGGCGTCACAGCTCACAGCAACTTTCAACTCTTGGGCTTAAGCGATTCTTTTGCTTCAGCCTCCCAAGTAGCTGGGACTACTGGTGCCCGCCACAATGCCTGGCTATTTTTGGTTGCAGTTGTCATTGTTTCAGCTGGCCCAGGCCAGGTTCAAACCTGCCAGCCTCAGTGTATATGGCTGGCGCTCTAACCACTGTGCTATGGGCCTCGAGCCAGCACCATTGTTAACTAACAGTGTTTGAGTGCTTGTTAAAAAAATGCAGATTCTTGGCTTGGCATCTGTAGCTCAAGTGGCTAAGGCATCAGCCACATACACCAGAGCTGGCAGGCTCAAATCCAGCCCGGGCCTGCCAGACAACAATGACAACTACAACCAAAAAATAGCTGGGTGTTGTGGCGGGTGCCTGTAGTCCCAGCTACTTGGGAGGCTGAGGCAAGAGAGTTGCTTAAGCCCAGTAGCTGGAGGTTGCTGTGAGCTGTGATGCCACAGCACTCTACCCAGGATGACAGCTTGAGGCTCTGTCTCAAAAAAAAAAAAATGCAGATTCTTTTTTTTTTTTTTTGCAGTTTTTGGCCAGGGCTGGGTTTGAACCCACCACCTCTGGCATATGGGGCTGGTGCCCTAGTCCTTTGAGCCACAGGCGCTGATTCTTGATGTCCCAACTCATCCCATTGAATCAGAATATGTAAATGCCCAGAATTCTTCATTTAAGAAAATTCCAAAAGTGATTCTAATCACTGCAAAGATTGCGGCCTGTCCTAGGAAAATAATTTGGTAAAAATCTGTCTTAAAAACTAATACAAATGTAAAATTGTATTTCTGTTTAAGGTAGTTTGTACCACTGAATACATCTAAAATAATTCTGATATTGTGAGGGAGGGATGGAGAAAGGAAGAGCAGAGAGAGGGAAGGAGCGAGGGGGTGGGGTCTTGGTGTGTGCCACACCTTTTGGGGGCAAAACACGATTGTAAGAGGGACTTTACCCAACAAATGCAATCAGTGTAACCTGGTTTCTTGTACCCTCAATGAATCCCCAACAATAAAATAATAATAATAATAATTCTGATATTGAAAACTAACCTTTTCAATTTGGTTGTTTTAAAATTTAAACTCTTAAGAGTAACAGCATTTGAACACCTAATTTGTGAAATGCATTGTTTCCGTATTTTTTTTTTTTTTTTATAAAAATTGCTTTTAGATCCTTTGACTTAGAGACAGGCCTACCAGTCTACTTTTGACTATAATTAACTTGGATGTGCCTTTGACTTAGAAACTGGGGTTCTCTATTGTGTATACCACATTTTTAAAATCCACTCATGTATTGATCGCACTGGAGACCATCCTTCTAAGTGAAGTATCATAAGAATGGAAAAATAAACACCACGTGTACTCACTATTAATAGGGACTAATCAATAAGCACTTAATGTGCACGTATGGAAATAACACTCATTGGAAATCAAACAGGTGGGGGGGGGGAAGATGGGGATGGGTAAATTTATGCCTAACAGGTATAATGCATTCTATCTGAGTGATAGAGACTCTTTTTGTTTCTTAATAGTTTTGAAATGTCCCACTGCATCATGCACATTAGGTGAGGTCCCCCCAAATACCCTCTGATAGAGACTCTTATTAACTTTGACTCACACTGTAAAAGAGCAATTTATGCAACCAAAACGTTTGTACACGTGTAATATCCTGAAATAAAAAAAAAACAAAAACAAAAACTGGGAGTTCTGAACTATCTTAAAGAGCTTTTAAAATGGTGCTGATATCTTTTCATTGTTCTTACTTCACTAGGTGGGGCTTAGTTATTTGCCTTCAATGAAGTGGTGCTAATTAAATATAATATTCCTATTCATCTCCATCTGTCAAGATAACTATATGTTTTAGTTAGTAGGAGTGGAGGGATGGGAAGTGAAAGAGGTGGCCTGACACTACATGAAATGAATGACAGTTGATATAAAGTATAATTTATAAGACTTGGTGATTAAGTCTCCTTGGCTTGCTAAGGGGAATTTTAGGGAAAAATCCCTAAACAGTACTATTTCTTTGTTTCTAAATATAATATTACCTCCTCTTGCTGATCTCACGTCTTATCTGCTAGAGAGAATTTAATGATTACCACAATGCAGGAAAAGTTTGGTAATGTCTATTTGCATGGAACTGTATGTTTAGGTCACTAACTAATGGGGAGTTAGGGGCTGACTCCATCATCAGTTTGTTTTCACATGTTCTGCTGTTTGTCTTGAACAGATGTGCCAATAAAAACCTAAAACCCTTTCATTGGGGTCAGTCCCTGACCACATTCCTCCATTGGTTAGCAATAATAGTAAAATGTCAAATTATAATGTCTTATGTAATTCAAAAGAATATTTGAAATTCGGAAAATTGTCTATGATGAATACTTCATATGAAATCTGAGCCTAACAATAAAAGTTTAAGTAAATTCCAGCTACCAATAACAATTAACATTAATAAGCTTCATAGTTTTTAAAAGTGCATTCTTTTTTATTTTATAATCTCTTCTTCCATTTTGTTCTTCCTCGACTTTTCTTTTCTCATCCAGTTTATAAATTTGAATATTTGAATTTTCTTTCTTAATTGGCATATTATTAACTATAGTTAAAATATTAAATTGAAATTTTGTCAGCTATAGAAATATTTTATCCTGGAAATTTATCTGGCTTGTTTTGTGGACATTATCATGGTCTACTATGTGCCAGGTACTAATTGGGACAATGGAGATAGTAAAGAATAAAACAAAATCCTTGCTTTCATTATATTCATATTAATAGTAGTAGTGGTGGAGGAGGAGACATTAAAAAATAACTCATAGGCAAGTAAAATACAATATATCAGAAGATAATGAGTGCTATGAAGAAACACCCATCAGGATAAAAGAGGTAGGGAGTGCTGAGATGGGGAGTTTGGTATTTTATGTACAAAATGCAAAAAGGTGGCCAAGCATAGTGATTCATGCCTCTAATCCCAGCACTTTGGAAGGCTGAGGTGGGAGGATTGCTTGAGACCAGGAGTTCAAGAACAGCCTGGGCAACATAGTGAAACCCTGTCTATACAAAAAAAATTAAAAAATTAGTGAGATGTGGTAGTGCACACCTATAATTCTATACTTGGGAGGCTGGGCCAGGAGGATCCCTTGAGCTCAGGAGTTTGAGGCTGTAGTGAACTATAATTGTGCCACTGTACTCTAGCCTGGGAGATAGTGTGAGACCCCGTCTCAAAACAAACAAACACAAATAAAGCCTTATAGAGCAGGTGATATTTAAGTTGAAAACAGAGTGAAGGAAAAAATTATTCAGATATTTGGCAGTAGACCAGCCTAGAGAGGGGACCAGTGTGCTGACATAGAGTACCAAAATTGATAAGTTCGAGGAGGCCACTGTAGCTGTATGATGTGATTGGTGAGGACAGGCATGGTTTAAGCTATTGGTAAGGGACTTTGGCTTTCACCTGGAAGAAGATGGGAAACTTTTACCGTGAGGAAAATTGGAAACCTAAGGGAAGACAGGTTCTCAGTAGAAAAGTGACACGAGTTCTTAGCAGAAAAGTAACGTGATCTTACTTCCACTTTAAAAGGTTTGTTTTGGCTGCTGTGTTGAGTATACACTACATCCAGGAGGCTAGTTAGGAGGTGTCTTAGTCTTTTCAGGCTACTATAACAGAATGGCAAAGACTGGGTGGATAATAAAAAATAAAAATTTATTTCTCAGAGTTCTGGAGGCCAGGAAGTCCAAAATCAAGGCACTGGCAGATCTGGTGCCTGGTGAGGGGTGCTTCCTGATAGCCTCTCTCTCTAACTTGTCACTGTAACCTCACTAGAGTGAAAGTGGAAAAGGGTCTCTCTTGAGTCTTCTTTTAATAAGAGCACTAATCTCATTCATGAAGGCTCTTCCCCCACCCCCACCCCCACGGTGATCTACTCACCTGCTAAAGACCCTACTTCCTAATACAATCACCTTGGGAATCAGAATTTCAACATAGGAATCTTGGGAACACATAAACATTAAGACTATAGCAGAAGGGTTTTGTAGCAATGCAGGTAAAAGATGATGGGGTCTTGGATGAGTGAATGAAAAAAATGAATGAACAACTAAATAAACACTGGTTGTACCTGTCATTCTGAACAAATATAATGAGAATTGACATGGTTAAGTCTTCCCTGAAGCAGTAATGATTGAGCTGAGGTCTGAAAGGAGAATAGGCAATAATAAAGAAAAAGGGCTGGGGGTAAGAAGGATATTTCAGGCAAAGGAGAGAGCATATGCAAAAATTCTGTGGTGGGAGGGTTCATGTTGTGTTTCAGGCTAAAGCTTAGAGAGCTAACATTTATATGCTAATTATTTCATGCATTTAATTTATTTATTAAGATAATCTGTGGTAGTTCTTGTTGTTTCTATTCTATAGTTGAGGAAATTGAAGCAAACATAAGTGAAGTCACTTGCCCAGGGTCAGATTACTAAGAAATAGCAGAGCTTGTTTGTTTATTATAACTACTTTCCACCCTCGCTATAGTGTAAGTTCAGTGAGGGGATGGGGGGAACCTTGTTTTGTAGCTGTGTCTTCAGCAACTGAAATTGTGCTTTAGCAGATACACATAGTAGATGCTCAGTAAATATTTGCTGAATGAATAAATCAGAGAATGAATGGGAATCCAGGTGTATCCAAAGTCCATGTTCTTAACCACATTTTGCATGCACAGGTGCAAATTGGAGCTGTCATACTATTTCTTATAGAAGGTTTTGATAATGGGCCAAAGCCTCAGGCCAGTGCAATCTAAGAGGGATGAAGAAAAAATCATTGCTGAGGGAGAAATAGAACTCAGAAAGAATGAATGATTCAAGATAAATAAGGGTTTAGCTATAAACCTGAATAGCTAATAAGAGAAGAGGAAACGAAGGCTCTGATTCTGAAGCTAAGTGGCTAACTTCCACAATAGCTTTCACTAGGACTGGGCCCTGGAAATTTTTTTGCTTTGCTATCCCACAGCTGCTCATTGTTTTGACTTAACCAGTTTGTTTCCTGGGAAGAAGGACAAAGTCTGTATGTCCTTACAATTTTTCTTTCTTGTTTCTTTAGTTCTTCCACTCACCAGGCCCCCTTCTTTAAACATTTTTCTTATTTGGTACTCTCATATAATTGTCCTCAGGGCAATATGACCTGTGGGACATACAGAGTAACTTCTGACTTCTTGGTTCTAAGTTGGTATTTTGATGTGTAACTTTATGCCTACCTTATCTATAGATGTTTCTCTCTGAAATGGAACTTCGTGTATCTCACTCCTGGGAATTCAGTCCTTGATCTTTCTGTTTTTTCACCTCACATTGCCTCATGATCTTTTACCTTTTTGAACTCTTTATCTTTTCCCTTTTGTCTCAGAGGAAGAAATGGTCCATCTTTTTTTCCTATGTTGACATCTCCACTTTTAGTTATCCAGACTTGAAACTTTAGAAATGTGTTGAATCTTCTTTCATTATGTATCACTACAGTGGTCATTCATTGGTTCATGGAATGTTTATTCAATGTTCATTACATGTAAGGCACTATCCTAGGTGCTGGGAACATGTAAGTGAAACAAAATAGATAAAATAAGTGCTCTCAAGGATCTTATTTTCTAGTCATTTGCATTTTCATCCATTTATTCAATAAGGATATACTGAGAGTAATGGGGGTACTATTTTGTGTAGGGTGGTCCATGGAAACATTTGATCAGAAACCTGAATGAGGTGAAGGAGCAAGCCATGCAAATTATTGTGGGAAGAGCTTTCAGGCAAAGGGAGAAATCTATAGGAAGCCGCTTAGGTGGGAGATGCTTGGCTATGCAAAGAAAAGTTTGTGCTTCAACTGTGATTAGAGCCAGCTGAGCAAGTAAAAGGGAAGGTGGATATAATGTTAGACAGATTGCTGGTGGCAAGATTAAGTAGTGTCCTGAAAACCATGATGCAGACTCTTGCTGTATGTGATATGGGAAGCTATTTGAGAATTTAAGAAAGAAGCAAGATTATGTAATTTACATTTTTAAAAGAATCATTTGCTGTGAGAAGAAGTGGCTGTAGAAAAGCAGGAACGCCAATTAAGAGGCTAATACAAAAGTGTTTACATGAGAGATGATGAAGGCTTGGACTAGATTGGTAGCTGTAGAAAAGGGTACATACTCTGAATATATAAAGTAGGAAAAAAGCCATTTTTGAGTAGATGTAACTTCTGTCGGGAGCATGGCTTTGTGAGTTGGCAAACCCTTTCCTTGTAGGTGCCTTTTTCTTAGATGATTGCAGCCCTACCGCAAGGTACGTGACTTAGTGACCAGAATCCTGGCTGGATTTGCAGCCTGCTTGCTGCTTCAGCTGAGCACCCTTGTGTAGTGAATAAACTGTGCAACGGTGCACAACCATCCCGGATAGAGGTGAAGGGAGGAAGAAATTACTCCTTCTAAAAGACAATTTTTATTCCCAGTATTCTCATCCACACCCTTATCATTTCACATGTATTTGATCTCTCCAGCTAGATTGTAAGGTCACTGAGAACCAGAGCTATGCCTTTTTCTTCGTTTCACTAGTACCTGACATGATTGTCTGTAGTTTGATGTTTGTTGATGGTGACAGTAATGAAACTATTTTATGTTAGTCCTTTGCACACATCATTTTATTAAAGTTCCTGAGGTCTAAGATAGTCCTGCATGTTAGTAAAAGCTAATTATAACAGCTTATGTTCAATGTTGAGAGACATAAATTATCAAATATAAAGGCTATCAATGTGACTGATATAAAAGTAAATGTATTTCTTTGGTATCATGTAAATTAGTTGTCATCTGAAAGGTTGATTATTTCAGTGTACTAGGTTTGTTTTAATACTGATACAAATGCAAGGGAAGTGATAAAATACTTGATTTTTTTCATATGTGTTTATTTCAGTAACCCCTACAATATCTGGAAATGGCATGATGGGGATAAGACAAGTCTAGGGACTTCTGCCAAGTCCTACAGAGCAGCAACATGGAAATAGTTTAGGCAATTTCACTAGAAGTTTGAAACCTACTGTATTAGAGGCACGTGCAGAAGCTGTGTTAATTGCTAGCTTATTTTCCATATGGTTCTGTTTTAATGAAGCATATTTGATGCAGATGGTTGAAAAGTTGGGCACTGTCTAAACTGGCTCTAATTCCTACAGTGTGTACACTCCACTACTTAACAGTGCCTTTATAAAATTTCTTCATTCACAGCTTTTGTTGTTGTTGTTGTTAAAACGTGACTGTGGCTCAAGTGGGTAGGGCGTTGGCCCCATATACTGAGGGTGGCAGGTTTGAACCCGGCCCCAGCCAAACTGCAACAACAAATAGCCAGGTGTTGTGGTGGGTGCCTATAGTCCCAGCTACTTTGGAGGCTGAGGCAAGAGAATCACTTGAGTCCAAGAGTTTGAAGTTGCTGTGAGTTGTGACACCACAGCACTCTACCAAGAGCAATAGGGTGAGACACTGTCTCCGAAAAAAGATAAATGTGACATAAGATAACTGAAAACTATTCTTTCTCCAAAAAAGGACAAGAATAGTCTTATTTCCCTGATTCAAAGTCAAAACTTCAGTGGAACTTGTTTTCTCTTGTATTATTGGGTTCTCTTCATCATTACTGTGGCTGTTTCTGGACACGTTTAGTTGTGATAAAGGGCTTTCTGAAGGTTCTCATACAGGAACTGAAATGACTTCACCAAATGACTTCAGCTTCGTTCATATGGCAATAATTGTACCTCTTTGGGGAATTTAATAGAAAAGTCTAGAATATTAATAGCTATCTTTTGTTTGTACATTTTATATTCTTATGCATCAAAATTGGACTTACTAGTTAATAATATTAAGTTATAGCTTAAATCAAGGATAAATTATTAGAAATACTGCAAAAATCCTTCCATTTCCTTTTTTCCCATTGATGAGACCAGAATATCAATATGTAGTCATTGTGTTTGTCTTAAATCTTTAGAGAGTTCAGATATGCTATTTTGCTTAACAATGATGTGCTGATTTCCTCTAAGTATTTTATTTTGGTGTACTTGATACTGAATATATACAATTGTCTTCATATTTGCTCAAGAACATAGATAATATACTTGTTAGACTTGAGGTTGAGTTCTGCAGAGCAAAAAGGGAGGCATGGTTCAATGGGTTTGTATCAATTTTGCCAGTTTTTTCCTCACATTGTACTAAAATATTCTCATTGTTGCTGAATAAGACCAACCACGGCCCTCTTCTACTACTCGCTTGTGTGAGAAGTCTTGGTTAAATGTTTGCCTTTAGCGGCCCAGAATCTACTAAGTGCTATTGAGTTTGAAAGACATGGTATCCTTGGTTTGTTTTGTCTCTCTCACTTACAGATACCTTTGATAAATAACCCTCATGTTGGTACTGGATAAACAGAACAGTGCTGTATTCTAAGCAGTGATGGACCCAAAGGATTAATGACACCTTAATAAGCAATGGACTTTTTTCTTATTATGGAGAGATTAAAAAGTGCAATACAAAAATTAAATTAATTTTTTACCCAATTTGGTTATCTAAATACAGGAAGTCTTAACATTGAAGATAAATAAATTTTTTTAAAAAAATTGTCATGACCAGGAAACGAATGAATACAGTCCCTTCTGACCAGGGCAAGGTGAATGAATGTATCAATGAATGGATACAGTCTATTCATGGAATTGAGGCCTAGGAAATTCACAAGAAATTGACCTAGGTATAGGAAATGGGGGTTCCACCTTTAGTCCTAAGTGTAAAGTGAAGGAGACACCA